>PVKH010000900.1:0-33589 GCA_004027955.1 Chaetophractus vellerosus | reverse complement strand
CTAGAGTAATTAGGCCAGAAAAAGAAATAAAAGGCATCCAAATTGGAAAAGGAAACGAAACTCTCACTATTCATAGATGACATGATTCCAAATGTAGAAAATTTGGAAATATCTCCAACAAAGCTAGTAGAGCTAATATATGACTTCAGCAAAGTGACAGGATAAAAGATAAACATGCAAAAACAAGTAATGGTTCTATATGTTCAAAACAAACATATGAGGAGGAAATCAAGAAAAAAATTCCATTTTCAATAGCAACTAAAATAATCAAATATCTAGGAATTAATTTAACCAAGGATGTAAAGGACCTGTACTCAGAAAAGTACAAAACATTGCTAAAAGAAATCAAAGATGCCCTAAACAAATGGAAAGACATTCTGTTTTCATGGATTAGAAAAATAAATATTAAGATGTCAATTCTACCTAAATTGATTTACAGATTCAACACAATCGCAATCAAAATGCCAAAAGCCTACATTACAGAAATGGGAATTCCAATTACCAAATTTATTCGGAAAGGAAGGGAACCCAACTAGCTAAAAATATCTTTAACACGAAGAACAAAGTTGGAGGACTCACACTTCTTGATCTTAAAGCATGTTATAAAGCTACAGTGGTCAAAATAGCATGGTATTGGCATAAAGATAGACATATTGATCAATGTAATCATATTGAGAGTTCAGAAATAGACCTTCTCCTCTGTGGTCAATTGATATTTGACAAGGCTACCCAGTCTGCTCAGCTGAAACAGACCAGTGTTTCCAACAAATAGTGCTGAGTGAACTGATATCCTTATGCAAAAGAATGAAAGCAGTCCACTATCTCACATCCTCTACCAAAATTAACTCAAAATGGATCAAAGAACTCAATATAAAAGCCAGGACCATCAAACTCCTAGCAGAAAATGTAGGGAAACATCTTCAAGATCTGGTTATAGGAAGTGGTTTCTAAGACCCTACACTAAAAGCATAAACAATGAAAGAAAGAAAATAGATAAAAAAGACGTCCTCAAAGCTAAATACTTTTGTGACTCAAAGGGCTTTGTTAAGAAGGTGAAAACACAGCCTACTCAATGGGAGAAAATATTTGGAGACCACATATCCAACAAAAGTTTAATATCCATACTACATAAGTAGATAAGACAAACAGCCCAATTAAAAGTGTGCAAAAGACTTTAATAGACATTTCTCCAAAGAGAAAATACAAATGGGAAAAAAATCTTGGAAAGATGTTTAACATCACTAGCTATTATGGAAATACAAATCAAAACTACAATGAGATATCATTTCACACCTATTAGAATGGCCACTTTTAAAAAGAAACAAACAGAAAACTATAAGTGTTGGAGAAGATGTGGAGAAATAGCAATGCTTAGTCACTGTTGCTGGGAATGAAGAATGATGCAGCCACTGTGGAAGGCTATTTCACAATTCCTAAGGAAGTTAAACATAAATCTGCCATATGATCCAGCAGTCCCACTACTAGTTATATATCCAGAAGAACTGAAAGCAGGGACACAAACAGGCATTTGCACACCAATGTTCATAGCAGCATTATTCACAATTGTCAAAATTTGGGAATAACCCAGGTGTCCATCAACTGATGAATGGATAAACAAATTATGATATATACATAAAATGGAATATTATTCAGCTGTAACAAGAAATGAAGTAGTGATGCAAATGACAACATGGGTGACCCTTGAGGACATTATGTTGAGTGAAGCAAGCCAGACACAAAAGGACAAATATTGTATGATCTCACTAATATTAACTAAGTATAATGAGCAAACTAATGGAGTTAATAGCTAGAATAGAGGTAACCAGAAGAAAGAATGTGGATAGAAAACAGCGAGCTGAGGCTTAATTTGTGCAGAATTTATAATAAGGTTGATTTAAATGTTTGGAAATGAATAGAGGTGATGATAGCACATTATAGGGAATGTAATTAGCAGCACTGATATATGGGTAGGATAGTGATAAAAAGGGAAACTCTATGGTAGTGTATATCAATAGTAGGAAAGATAAATGAGGAAACATGGGACTGTATAGCATAGTGAACCATCTTGAGGACAAGTGTGGTTAATAGTATAAATATAAGAATGCTTCTCCATGAAAAAAAAAAGTCTCAAATTAACAGGCAGAATAATTCACATAATTTTCTTTTTGGACATTAAATCCTATCAAAGTAGTTATTCATGATCACTTCTGGGAGAAAGACTATTTGATTATTTTAGCTCTGCACATTTATATAATATTGTATCCTATTTAGTGATTAATAAAAATGTAGTCTTTTCTAGAGAGAATTTCTATACATTTCGTAAAAAAATTTATTTCTAGAATGTATAGTCTAGTCATGAAATTTGCAATAATGCGATTGCAAATAGAAAAGAAAAACATTTGCATTTTAAAATATAATTCAGTTAATGCTAATTAACAGAAAGCTAATGAGCAAATGTCGAATATTTAGATATGCAATAAAGGTTCTAGTCCCATGTTTCTATAAAAATATAAATTCCCAAGTTATATCTCAGTTTTTAAACATTATCTCCAATGACATATTACCAAAATTTTAGGTGTTTCCTTTAATTTTTCTAATTTTCCCTCATAGTTAGAAATACCCATCATTTGTTTAAGTCCAGTAAGTATCCATTTGAGCCTAAAATATATCATCTTTGGCATGCTTAATTATTTTCATATTTGTTCTATTTTATCAAGTACAAGAAAATTGCTTTTTATTACTTATGTCAGTAATATAATTTCCCATTTTCACATTATAATATAAAATATTGAGGTAATATGATAAATGCAATTAAATATTCAAATCATTGCAAAAACATTGATTTTCAGATAGAGATAGAAATGCTTTAAAAGCTGAACTCTTGTCTACCAAGTGCTAACATGCAGTAACTAAAAATGCTTGTTTGAAATGACCAATTTGGCATATTAAAAGTTGTTTATATGGCAAAGTATATGGTAATGAGTAAAAGTGCTAGCTGAAAAAAAGAGGAACCGTATTTAATACTGGTTAACTTATAATAAGAAAGATTTTTTAAAACACTTGTTATATAGCTTGGTCAATAATTTACAGCACAAAATAAATTAGTGCTCACAATGTGGCCACATTGTATATGTTTTTCTGGGTAATATTTGTATGTGCAATTAGGTATCTGCTTGCCATTAATAAATCACATCTTCTTAAAATATATTAAATTCTGAAAAGTGTTTTAAAGATGACTGAGGGTAAAATAAAATAATAATGTTCCTTAGAAAATCATAAGTATATGCAACTGAAGGGTCAGAGTTGAAAAGTTTATAAATGAGTAGTTATTCTCCAAAGTAGAATATATTTCATAGCTGTTATTGAGTTATTAACAATTATTCTGAGGTGGTCAATACAAAGAACACTTTTTAAATTGAGATTACACAACTGTAGAAGTCAAATTCAACACATTTACTGAATGACTGTTGTAACATACTCTGCTGAGATCAAGGAAGACAGAATTATGGACATAACTTCCAACGATCAAGGTGCTTGCAGCCAAGATGCTTGAATGCAATGAAGACAAGGAAAACTAAACAGAACAAAAGGGAACAGAAAGATGGAACAGTGCTGTTGATCATTTTTTAAAACTAACATAGGAGATAAGTAAATGGCCCAGAAATTTAGAAAGCATGTGTACCAAAGGTTTAAACTTAAGATAAAATGATTCTGGTTTCCTTTGAATGAAATAGTTGGAAGCTCTCATTGAAATTTTTGTAAAAGAGACCAATGTAGAATGGCTATATAGTTACAGTGTACTGAAAAACTGGACTTCAACTTCTTTGCTTGAAAACTTCTAATTGCACCATATACAACATCAGAAAATAGGTATCAATCTCAAGCAACAGGTTTCTTAAGTGAAACCAATCAATATCAAAGGTCATTTAGAATTCAGGAGATGGTTTTGTCCTTCCTTTTCAATAATCCAAGCCCTAAATGACACTTAACAACTCAATGCCTTATTTCTTCAACTAAGTCCCTTCGCTATTCTAAAATTTTCCTGTCCTGCATTCACAATTAAAATTATATCTTACCATCTAGTATCTATAGACCATAAACTACTCTGTATCTTATTCATGTATGCCTTTCTTATTTTTCCTACAAGGTTAAAAGCTTCTTCAGAGTTAGGACTATTTTCAATTCCTCAAATTTCAATAGTTCTTTCTAAGATTCTGGGCATGAATAGTCATAACAATTATATTATTGAATTAAGATATTTATACCGTTTTTGACATTAAGCATTATTCTACAAGTGTCACCAGTTGGATAGTAACTAGGGGGTAGCAAAATGATTACTTAACCATTGATGCATGTACATTTTGTCTATGCATAAGTAATTTTTAGTCTTGTTTGCTGCAAAGATAATAGAGAAAGCAATTTTGACTCTAGACTAAATTTAATGGTTATTTGAATTAGTCATGTCAGTGGTGCATAGGAAAAAAACATATATGTCTTCCATTCATAACCTTACTGTGGAACATTAGATTTTTTGATATATCTTATCTATTTAAGAAATATTACCTCTTTCTTAAATTAGTGACCATGAGCTGTTCAAAGAGAAATCAGAAAAAAAGAAGTATGCCTATTCTGTTATTATTGTTTCTCAAATTCAAAATATTGAATTTCTTGCTATGCCTGGCCCTTCTAACTAAGGAGGCTCTAACTATCAATATACAAGAAATTAAGTTCACATGGGTTTCTTTGTTTCTTGTTATTTTCAGAGATGTACCCTTGAAAGCCTTTATTGATCTCTTAATTGTGCATAAAGGACTATGAACCAGGCAAATAAAGTCAGTTTTACTATGCTAAGGTCACTTAAATCACTTTATACCTTAAAGCAGTTATCAGAATAATATGGTCAGCATTTGCATTAGGACAATAACTAGAGGTGTCCCTCCACCCAAGAATATAAAGAAAGTTCTGCAGGCAATGGTTAGTGGTGTTTCCCAGCACAGTGAGGTGAGATGTACATGCTAACTCTGACTCAGAATGTGTACTATCATGGGGATTAGATCTTTTTATTTCATCCTGTGCTTAAAACTATAAATTTCATATATACACTTATTCAAGGTCCACATATTGAACTTACATATTTCAATCAACACATAATGTCTTGAAATCGAGCAGTCTTTTACAAGAGGTATCTGAGACATAATAATACTTCTCTAGATATGTTTAGAATCACCACATTTTTTTGGCCAGAAATTGATATCATTTTTTGTCTGAACTACATATTAAATCTGCTTAAGTAGATATTTTTAAAAATACCTCATGCACGATATTTCTATTCTGTCTGTAAAATGTTATGCTAAAGTAATAGTATATTGGATCACAAAGGGCATCAAAGTCCTAAAAGCAGAAGCCATTTTATTTCAATTTATATTACCTAAAGTTCACTTTACCATTGCTGCCAGGCTAGATCATTCATATGTCTATGGCATGTGGATACAAAAGAAGCTGAACCTATTTTCACTCCTTTCTTGCACACCGTGGACTGTATTTGCTCAGTCTCCCTTGCAGTTAAGTGTGACAACATAAGGGAGTTCTTGCTTAACAGAATTGGACAGAAGTAATGTTATTAATTTTACTAATGTCCAGAAAAAATACCTCCCTCCCGCCATCCTTGCTCTGCTTTTAAATTCTGTCTACTGAAGAGATAATACTTTGAGAACGTAGACAAGGGAAGAACCATGAGGTAGAAAGGCTCTAAGTTATTTTTGATCATGTGGACAGCCATTTAATTAGGAACACTATGACATGATGAAAAATAAATTTTAAGTGTATTAAGCCACTGAGAATACGGGACTTATTTGTTACAACAGCTTTCTTTACCTTAACTAATTCAAATTTTGGTTTCTTTATCTGTTTGTTGGTCGGTTGGTTGGTTAATTGTTCCATTACCACAGTGAACTAAAGAATTGTATTAATGTGTGCATTTTATGTCACATAAAGTTTGAGTTAAACATTCTTTTCAACAAAATACAGATGAGACACTTTTACCTCAAAGTTCTCTCTAGAATCTTTGATTAATATTTGTGTTGCATTCCTTAACAGAGAAATTTTTTCGATCTATTGAAAGAGCAACAGTGATCACAAATGGTAGATAGTAAATTATCATTAATAAATTTTTCTTTCCAGCCATCATTGAGGGTTTTTGTTTTAAGATTTACTTATTTATTTCTCCCCACCTCCTCACTGTTTGTACTTGCTGTGTTTGTTTGTCTTGTTTCTTTAGGAGGCACCTGGAACAGAACCCAGGAACTCTGATATGGGAGGGAGGCGCCGAATCGCTTGAGCTACCTTTGTTCTCTGCTTTGTTGTGGATTTCACTGTGTTTTTCTTCTTGTGTTTCATTGCCATGCCATTGCCATGCCTGCCCATCGCATCAGCTCACTGTCCTGCTTGTCCTCTTTAGGAGGCACCAGGAACCTCTGCTCCCTGCTTTGTTCTGTCTCTCATTAGGTTTTCCTCGTTGTGTCTCTTGTTGTGTCAGCTTGCCACACCTGCCCATCATGCCAGCTGTCTTCTTTAGAAGGCACTGGGAACTGAACCAGAGACCTCTCATGTGGTAGGCAGGAGCTCAATCGCTTGAGCCACATCTGCTTCCCCATCATTAAGTTTTAAATTTATTTTTTGAAAGTACTGTTCTATTCTTTATTTTGTGATTAAGGACCTTATAAAAGAGAATCAGGTTGATCCTTATGTTTCTTCTCCTGTTGATTCTTATGGCTAGCTAGCAACAGGTACACAATGGACTACCACAGTCATGGGTTCATCTAAGCTCTATCATCAAGCTTAGCCAAGTCACTTAACACTTGTATCATTTTTCAAATATATTAGTTTAAGATCCATTCCTGTATGGTTCTAGAGTTAACTAATCAGTGAAATACTTCACCTTTTTATTCTTTGGTAGAGAAGTTGAGGTTTATAGAACACTCATGCATAAAATACAGGATTCCCATGTACCACCCTCTTATTAACACCTTCCATGGTATGGAACATTTGTTACAATTGATGAAAGCACATTTTTATAATTGTACTACTAACTATAGTCCATGGTTTAACTTCAGGTTCAGTGTTAGTGTAGTGGTGTTCCATGATTTTGAAAAAATTATTTTGTTATCATATTTACAATGCCATATATATAAAGACTTCACTTTCATAGTCATAAAGTATCTATCTAAAGGAAAACTAATAAAACACAGATAAACTGCATTAACAGATACGCCTCCATTCTCATCTCATCTATTTGCTTATAGAATTTTCCAATATTTCAAGAAAGATTATATATTTTAAAATGTAATGATCCTATGCTAATTATTCATTCTAGTCCCCTATTCTTTTCTGGAAAGGCAATTGAGTAATGAAAACAGCTAAGGCAAAATGATTGGTGAGGTCCCAGAGCACCCCATACATTCCTTACCATAGCACTTATCAATCTTTGAACTTACTCTTTGATGTTACTCTTTACTCCCACTAGACTAAGAGTCTTGAAGAGAAATAGCTTCAATTTTGCATGCCTTTTAAGCACCTAGGATTGTTCCAGATGCATAAGAGATCCTCAATGAACAGACTGTAAATAAATGAATGCATGAAACTGTAGTAAAAATGATTGACTGCCCATGAAGATCACAATATCCAGGTTACACAAAGCACCTTTTAAAATAGCCCATAAAGATTTTTAGTAGGCTAAATCATAAACATTAAATAAATGTGGTTATCCATTATATCTTACTTGCTTTAAATGTGAAAATATGACATCACCTATAGTCAATTACATATAGAGTGAGAGAAAAATAATTCAACAAAAAGGAATATTATTATAGATTGGTAAAGCCTGCAACTCATTAGAAGAGTATCAGTACATGTTTACAAAGTATGAATGAATAAATGGGCACATATGCAATTTTCCATACACCCAATGCCCCCTATACCATTGGTTTATATTTCTAGGTTTCTAATTAATGTTTCTCATATTTAACATTTTGTATGTAAAAATGTCTAAAGTACAATTGAAGTGCTTACTATACACATAACTGCATTGGGAATACAACCCAAAATGGAAACCATTCCAATTTGAGTGTTAAGAAGCTTAAATTTGCTACTCACTTGTTATATGTCATGGGAGAGCTCAACTTTTTTGGATAGCAATGTGTGACCTGTGACCCTATAAAAAGTATCATGGTGACTTGCTTAGTTTGTTTTCTCCACTGTAGTCTCAACATTGCCTATTCTTTTGGTTTTGAGTGCATACTCTTTTTCTATTATATACTTTATGACATTATAGGTTAAGATAATGGAAATGCAGAATTATTATATCTGACATAATTAAAAACCTGAGATATTGTAAGATTTTGTAAGGCTTTGAGAAAATTTGATGATATGTTGTATTTAAAATAATGACAGTTGTCCTTTTAAACTCTTTAAACTCTTACATATTCATTACAGAAAAAAGAAAATAAAGAAGAAATATAAACAAGAAAAACTTTTACGTTATCTGTAATACTACTTTACAATGGCAGCCGTTACTAGCACTTTGGTATATTTTCTTCCAAGCTCTTATAAACCTTATATATTTCCATACTTGTTTCATACCAAATATATAATTTTATTTCCTTATAGCCTATATACTACAGACTAAACATGTATGATGAATGAATGTTTTAATGATAACATCACACCCCAGTATATGAATGTACCATTCTTTATTTAATTCCTTTCCCACTATGGAGCATTTTTTTGTTTGCTTTTTTTCTCTATGATAAATAATATTCCAATGAACATCCTTGACCATGAATCTCTATGTGAATCCCTGGTGATTTCCTTAGAATAGATTTATAAACTAGTAGTTACATAGTCAAGGATTATATGTTATGTACTATTGAAGTGGCAAATGAGAAGTCAAAAGCAGCTTTCAATGCCTAGGCAAATATAATTTTATATATATGCATATACATATATAGTAGACACAATTTATTTTATCTTCAATTTCAACAGAAAATTCTCTTGCAAAGCAGCAGTTTATTTTCATATGCTGAAGTAGAAATATAGAAAATTAACAGAATAATAGTATGATTTTGCAATGGTTATTTTATAATTCCTTTTTTCTGGTTCAAGAAGAAAAGAGAAATATAGCTTGGGATTTATGAATTGATTTCAACTTTCCTATCAATTACTTAATAAAAGCAGAGTAACACAGTGTGAAATCTAAATGGTGTTAAAAGTTGTCAATAGAGTGGGCTGATCAGAACACTTATATTGTGAAACACAATCAGGTTGTAACACATTAAACATAAGGGAATAAAACATGTAGAACTCACTAATATCAAGAAAATTCTGGGAAAAACTCTCAACCAGAGAGTTGAAAATGATGTTAAATTGTGTAAACCACCACCTGCAACTGCAAGCCCTATCAGGAAGTTAACAAATATGTGTCTCCAGGTATCCATTCCTATGCAACATGTAACAAGTCAATGCAATAGCCTTCATCCAACAAAATAGCTATCATCAAAGTCTGGTTGAACCTATATAATGATACACTCTAGGATATTTCCAAACTGCAGTAGAGAAAATGACAAGGAACACATCACAGAGAGGATGCAAAAAGCAATAAAGAAAAAAACAAAAAGAAATAAAAACCAAGAATTGGAAAAAATATATACCTGCAAAATGAGACTATCACACTGAAACAAAAAATTCATTTGAGGTACAAAAAATCCTGTTGTGCGCTTCATCTAAAACCTCAGTTTCTCATGAGTATACCACAATTTTTTAGTCTTATGTTAGAATAATAAAATTCCCACTCTTAAATATTGATGGCAAAACACCAAGGGCTATCTGTGGGTGTGGTATGTATAGCTTGTCTTAATTATTTAATAATAATTTAAAATATCTACACTATAAGCACATGTAGGAAAGGAAAAGAGAGAAAAATTCCAATGGATCTGAATTGGTTATCTAGGTTCTCCAATTTTAATTGTTGCAATAAGTTGAGCCATTAAAACAAACAAAAAAAAGTGAAAACAAAGTATTTTAGACATTAAAATAGTAAAACAAAAACATTACATATAAACTATTTTTTAAAAGTGTTTTTAAAGTTAAAACTAAAGATTTTGCCTGCTATGTCATGCAATATTGTCTAGGAAATCACACTGTATCTTATAAAAGAACTCTCTTGAAAATTTCCCATGCTTACTTCCCAGAAAAATCTTCTACATTAGAATATACATTTCAGGAGTTTTGATAGGTGAATATTTGATTGATTAGATGTAAGTTGGGAATGGAGCAGCTGGGTGAGAGATGATGTCATTTATTAAGATGGGTAATGCTGGGTAAAGATTATGGCATTGTGAGGGAGGAATTGAGAGGGTTCTATTTCATACACACAAAGTCCGAGATGTTGTGAGAGAGTTAGAGAAGTCAGGTAGGCAGTTAGATTTATGACATTAGAACCTGAATTCTAAGGAGGATGGGGGTGGAGTTTAAATACTGGAATCATCAGCAGAGAGATGACTCTAAATCTGTGATAATGGATGAGGTCATCTAGGGAGAGACGATAGGGCCACTAAAGTTTGATTGTCAAGGAGAAGAGATGATGTCAACAAAGAAGTCCAAGAAGAAATGGAACACAAATGAGGGTAAAGGAATTTTTGTTTTGAGTGTATGTGTCTGTGTATGTTTGTTTAGGATGAAAGAGTCTGGGGCAAATCTATGTACAGTTGAATGGGGAAAGGGATTGAAACAACTGAGCAAGAAGTGTTTAAGGAGTAAGATGTTCTAACTCATGACTTAGAAAGCAATGGTGATTAAAAGCCCAAGGATATGAGAATGCAAGTGTGTATGTCAAATACATAAGTTTGAAAAATCATGAAATTTTAGAAGAAGAAAAGGAAAGCCAGAAGTAATTGAATGTTTGTCGTGTTGAAGGAGACAGAAAATAACAGGAGAAAGACTGTGAGGCTAGTGCTAAAGACCACAGGTTGTTGAAAGAAGGACAATGAACAGAAAGATGTGAGCAAATAGTAATGAAGAATGGAAGAGGGTGGCGTGATCAGAGTGAAGGGCATTGAGAGGCCAGAAAGACAAATAAGCACATCTCTTGAGTCTGAGACTCCTCTGTGTTGGAAAAAGTATCCCACATACAGAAGGATGCAGGAAAGGTTATACCACATACACATTTAACATTGTGTCCCAAACTCATAAGAAATACTTTTTGGAGAGGGAGCCTAAATCATTTAACATAACTGTACAGTGTTTTAGTCTTAACATTATTACATTTTTTTTCAAAATCCCAGGATTTAATATGTAACTATTAGTGCACCTTCATATTTCATAAACTTTTAATTTTAAATCCTTTAAGCCTTTAACTTTAAGATATGAATTTATATATATATATATATATATATTAGCTTCTTCTTCTGTGGAGAATACTCTATTGATACACTTACCATTTATTCATTGATTGATTGACTCATTCATGTAAAAGTATTTATCAAGAATCTATTTTAAGCCATGTTGTATGAGGCAGTGGATGTTTAAAGATTAATACAGCAAACTAGCTGCTAAGGAGCTAGTGAAAAGTGATTGATTTTAAAACAGCACAGTTTAAGGGTGACAATGTTTATTCTTTGAAGTACAATGGAAGCATGTTTCAGTTTGGAGTTTTGGGAAAGGCCTCACAGAGGAAATAATATTTTAATTGAGTAATAAATGATTAAGGATCAAAAGTAAGCTCCATGAGGACAGGGACTTATCATTTGCACCACTCCATCTCTCATGCCTACAAAACTGCCTGGCCCAGAGTGGGTACACCATAAATATTTGTTGAATGCTTAAATAGCCAGGGGATGTGGTAGAAAAGAATTTTAGTTCAAGAGTACAGCAAAATCAAAGACATAGCACATTCATTTGCCTTTCCCTAGAATTTGTCTGTTTCTCGTCTTTTGCTTTCCTCTTGCACTTAATTGGAGTTCAGGAGTTAGTTATACAGGAGTGGATGTATATACTCAGGATACAAATTAGACAATGGTCATTGCGGTTTTCAAAGTCGTTATTGAGGGATGCCCCCAAATTCTCATAGCTCTTATTGCTAACATAGAAAAATAGGCATGACATTTTTTTATTCCATAGACACATTTTCATATTTTACAATATACTCTCACTTCTATCTCATATGTTCAACTTTGCCAGTTAATATTTTTCTATCTAGAGTAACATATTATTGAAACTTACCCTTTATTTATTTTATGAAAGTCAGTTTTCAATATATACTTGGTTATTTCTTATGCATTTTTACCTGTCAAAGAAATTTTGAAATGCTAATAAGTAGTAAAATCAATATTTCCTTTAGAAGAAATTAAACTACAATCACAATTCACTTTCCAAACTTCTTCTCTTCACTTCATTACCATTAGCTGAAGGAAAGGAGGGGAAAAGAATGTTGATGAAACAAAAACATTATCTGATGGAAAGTTGTCTATCCTATATTGTTAACTAAAAAGTTTATATACTGTATGTTGATTATATGCTATAAGTATGATTTACATATATTAAATTTATTTTTAAATGTGGAATGAAAAGCAGAATTACTGATTCTTTTTTTTCCTTTCATGACTGCATTATCTAACTTTTCCTTAATGCAAATGTATTTATTTTACTAATTAAAAAAAAATAGGGTGGTATTTTTTAAATTCATGTCCTGGAACTAGATTTCATTTTCGTTCCTAAAATTGATTAGATTTAAAAGAAAATGCCACCACACACGGTAAGATATGCAATCGCTTTTTAAACTTCCCATGTGAACAGTGTGACTCTGTAGACACACGTGCTTTATGGATGTCAACATAAAACTAGAGATTTTTGGCAAAATGCCAAAATCAGATTCAAATTTCTGTTTCATTGAAAGTGGAATTCTGAATGTCTTTGAGAACAAACAGAGTCTTTGCTCTTTCCTGTGTACGTTCATGAATCATTGAATTTCCCTCCCCAGTGTATGAGCTGCTGCTCTTCTGGTACTCACCCTAGGCCTGTACGTACCAAAAGGTGCAACAAAGCACAAATAAAGAACCATGTAGGTCTACCACATGGACACAAATAAATGGATTGAAAAATAAATCAATTTACAATAAAATAGGAATTGAAAAAAATATCATTGCTATGGACCCATGGGTCTCTTTATACTAGTAAAGCATGGACAGTCGTTATGGTAATAAGCAAATAAAGAAACAGCCAGCCAGACGTCTCCCCTACTTTCAAAACATGAGTAGCACATTATGGTGTGCAATCGTAACCTTATTCCTGGCTCCCCTCTGTCCTCACATTTATTTATTTTTTGTTTGGCTACATAGATTTCAGTTCATGCTAAATTTCAATATTTTGCCTGTCCATGTAAACTATCTAAAAATCCTTAATATATCTGCCCCTTTTCTATTTAAAAAATAGAAAATAGAGGGAATACTACTCAAAATGAAACTTCTAAACTAAAAGCAGCAACAAATTTTGCAAATATTTTTGTAACTTATCACCTAAATTTTTCAGAATGATGTACCATTTATCATTTGAAAAGAGTACAAATGTTTTCAAATAAATTTATATAATCTGGAAGCAGAAAGAGCATGCATAGTCATTCTGAACTTTTTTCTGCATCATGAATAAACTTTTTAAAGTGGAAAGCTGGTCAATTTTTTTTTCAATCACTCAAACCTACTCTGCTATATTTTCTAGTCTTACAACACCCATTTTATTTCATATATACCTTAAGTACAACTCAAAGATTTGCCTGTCTTCGTAAACTAAGTACAAAAGATTAAATTCAGAAAACGTCTATCAGGATGATGAAATCACAGAGATTATTTGGAAAATAAACTCTTTTCTCAAATCCTAAGGAAAGAAAGTAGTAGGCTATGAAACTTCACCTGTTTTCTTTATATATCAACATGGCTGGCATGCTTGAAGAGTCAGATCTAATATATTTATATGGTCAGAAAATGCTCTAAAAATGAAACAGATATCTGATTTAAAATATTTAAATATTATCCAGGTATTTCAGTTTGTCTAAAGAGAGAAAAAGACACTAAAGACTCAAGCATTCAAATTACTATAAATAAAAAAATAATCCAAGATACACCGCTCTTACACCTTCACTTTGACAAAGCTTCCTTTGAAAATGAAATCAAATCAAGCTCTTTGGATATCCTGAAAAATTAACTTTTCCCTTGAGTGCTGGTTCCTGGCAAAAATCCCTGAAAGAGTTTGCAACAGTAAGAGAATGTAGTGCAACTTCTGGCTCATATTATATACTCTGGAGGTGAAAATAATTTGAATTAGCTGTATACAAGAAAGAGATGCAATCAATCAAAGTTGAAGAAAACAAAAACCTCTGGTGTTCCTTCACAAATGTGTCAAAAGACACCAACTCCCTCCCCCACTACCCATTAAACACCAAGGTATGATTTTAACCTCAATTTTCATTCCTTTGGTTATCTGTGCAGACACCACAACTCAGTGCAGTTTAAAATTTCAGTATCAGGGGTAGAGGTAAGGGGCATAAAACATTGTGGATAAATAAAATGTGGTCTCTCATAGAAAAAAGGAAGGTCAGAGCACTTAATTTAGGGGGACAGGTAATATGATGCTAATACCTGGGAAAAAAGCAGAGAAAAGGAATTCAATATCTTTTCCCTTGAAATTTAAGTTACGCTTTACGCTAAACCTGTTTGAACATTAGGACCCTACGTTTAATATTAGACCTCTAACATCAGTTAAAACTACCTAATAGTCCTAAATATTAAAAGCTTAGAAAAGTATAGGGTAAAATTCTAATAGCCATAACTGTGGTAAAATAGACAACAGAGGGTTTCTGAGAGAAAATCACACCCTTCTGTAAAATTTGTATTGGTAGTTAAAGTTATGAGAAAGATGTTGTAAACTGAGTCAGTTGTTAGATAGTTAACATCACTCATCATTCGGCATTGGATGCCATAAGAATGATTGGAACAATTGATTGATAACTACAGGGGACAAAAATATTAATTTTCCCTTTCCTCATGATAGTGCTACATAACACTTGATTAAGCTATATGAAGAACATACAAGCTGTGCTCTGCACTTGCTATACATGTTTGGGAAAGCCAAGAAAATGTAATTGCTGTATGATACACATTTGTCATTGTCTCTGGTTATCCAGCATCCAGACATCCTTCTTTTAGGTGTGGAGTTGATGTTTAATTGAGTGTTGGTGGAAAACATACTCGTTCTCTACTACTGAGGCAGAAAACACCAGAAAACTCTCTGTCCTCACCCCTGGCAGCTAGCAACCATTCACAGAGCTTAGGCTTAACCAATCAAACATTCCAACGTGTCTTTTAAGAATGATGGAACAATATGGAGACATTTAAGAAATAATTTATGGCCCTGCCCTCTGGGGTTTATTCCATTTGTCAGCACTGCCAGCAGTAATATCCTAATAAAATGGGTTTTATGACCTCCTTTTAACACTTTGTCTAGCCTTCCTTCTTCCATGCCCATACCTTTTCCATGCCCTGTTTTCCACTCTTCATGTTCATGCTTTGACTACTTAATATCTGTTCAGTAAACACTTTTTTTTTTGCTTAAGTTAGCAAGAGTCAGTTTCCGTTGCTTACTATCAAGAAGTTAGACTCTCATCAGCTCACAGACCCCTAAATCTTTATTTTAAAGATTATGGGGATCACGCACAGCCAGATTCATTAAAATGGAAATAATCACAGATAGCATTAATCTTTTGTGGTAGTGGTATAATTTAAGTTCTGTACTTCTATTTGCATTTTTAGAAATAAAATTCTTGTACATATTTGACTCTTAATTAATTTAACAAGTTGCCTACCAAAATAGCAATTCCAAAATGTCTTAACTTACTGTAATCATTTTCAAAAAAAAACATGCAAAAATGAATTTACTGATAGAGCTAATCCTTAGAAATAAGTATCAATTTCATGGACTACTTCTGAAGCTGAGGAAAAATAAATTCCAAATTGGCATACATTTTTTTCAAAATTTTTTCTCTCTTGAAAAAGTAAAAGTTTTCAACTTTGAGATTATTTGCTATCATAATTATCTTCATTACAATTTTTTAAATAAACCATTGCTTCTTTCAGATGATAAGCAACAAAATATTGCTTCTAGTATTTTAAACAAAAAGTATATATATTTCTTTTAAATGGAAGCCTTTTTATACAGAATTGCTGTAATATTAATTTAGCCTCCAGGAAAGAAAATTTAAACACTAGACAATACAAAATTGGAAGCCAGTGTTAACCACTACTACATAATCCAACTTAACACTTTATTACTGACCTGTAGTTTTAATTAATAAAGAATTTTAAAAAAAACAATTCCCTATTCCCTCCATTATCTTCAATAATCTCCAGAAACTACTTAAATATTACTAATTCATGGTTTTATATATAGTCTCACGTAGTTTCAAGAAACCAAAGAATTTCCTTAGATTACTTCAACTACTTTTGAAAATTGTCAGCATTATCTCAGATGCATTGCATGAATTGAATCAAAAATCTCATCAAAGCTGAATTCAAAGATGTGTATCATATGTGTGCACATACATACACACACACTAACATGCACTCTTGACTCTTCTTTCTCAAGCTTGGCTACAGTTCTGTTAAAATTTCTACTCATGTTAGTGGCACCTTTATAATCCTAGATATTCACAGTATTCAAATCTACTTTTGGCTGGAGATATACGTCTATAACCCTGTTTAAGTTGGTCCCTATTGTATTCCCAGTATCAGTCAAGATCCAAGAAATTCCCTTTAAGATTTTGGGGGTGGGGTGGGGAAAGAGGGTGTTTGTAAAACAACTTTTAAAACAATGGGATAATATATGACAATTTCCTATCTCTGGAGAGCAATTCAATTATTTTACTCTCAGAGTCTCCAAGATCACATCTGCAACCCATTTCCTTAGTTGGGGATATATAGATGCCTGGCAGGAGAAATACAAAATTGAGAAATAGGGTCAAAATATATTCTTAGGTTTCCATTTTTCTCAATTACATTGGGTCTGTATGAAGCTAGTTCTCTGTGATAATGATTTCAGAGTAATTTCACATCCCATTCCCTTCAGCTTTCTCAGCTGAAGCCAAACAGCCCTTTAAAATAAGAGAAATAAAGAAAAAAAAGGAAGAAAATTCCTGTCCTGAAAAAAAAAAAAAGAGAAGAAAATATTGACGGAAGAATCATGTCTTTCATAGCCTTGAAGCAACCTTCATTTTTGCTGAAGAAAAATAAAAAGATTTATTTTTCCATTTTTTGTGAGACTCTTACAGATATAGATGGCTGATTTTTTATAAATTGTAGTGGCAGCTAATTGCATATTTGCAAATAAAATTCAGAAAACATTAATCTAAAATGCTTTAGTCATTTATCTTTATTAAGCTGATGATTTCAGTTTGATTTATATGCTTTTACTGGAATCTAAAGTGAATCCTTAAATTAATATACTTTTTCCTTTAACTCTTAGTTTGAATTCCAAAACTCAACAATTAAAATTTCAGAAATAAAATACTGCTAACAATGAAATTCTGGTATATTTTATTTTTACAACCTGTTTTGAATGAGATGATAATTTGTTAGGTATCATTACAAGATGGCTATTTGCTACAAAATTGCAATGATTTCGAACACATAATTTTATTCATATTTTATGAAAATATCTAAATCTTTATTTTCCCTGATTAGAAACTCACTTTGCTGCAAAGTTTTCTTGGAAGACCAATCTTCACTGCTATTTAAATTCTATACACTGGAATTTAGAAGAGAAATATTCTTTACAATATTATTTGCCTTTGAAAAAATACTAAAACAGTACATTTTGATTGTTCTCAAGATTTGAAATAGTAATCAGATTTTTCTATTTTTTTTCTGGTGACTGAATAAACTAATTAGTATGAGATAATAAGGACATACTATACTTCTCCATACATATTACTACTATTGGCATCATGATTTGCCTTAGGCATTTTTCTGGTGAAAAAAATTAATAAATAATAATAATGAAATAAATATTTATGTCATTTTTTCAGTTACCAAGAAAGAAATGAAAATAGCAAATGACATCAAGAAAGCAAGCTATTTGTGAACCAAGCAACACAAAATCACCCAAATAAAGATATAAAGTATAATTTCATGTGGACTAAGAATCTGAAACCTAGGCAAATAAAAATAATCAAATAGTCAAATTACTGAACCTACAAAATGGATGTTTTTCCTACTTTAAATGAAAAATATGCAATCTTTGCCTTGCCACAAAAGAATTAGGATCATGATTTCCATTTAACAGCTTCCAAAAAAATGAGTATTTAATAATTTTAAAATATTGTTTTTTAAGTTCATTGTGTACCTACTCACTAATCCTCTTCCATTACTAACTTCATATTAATACTAACTCTTTCCACACATACGAAACCTTCAGATCATTTATTCCAGTAGTTCTCAAGGCCTGCTGCAAAGAAGAATCCCTTGGAAATCAATTTACATGCTGATACTCAGTTCCCGTATGTGTGGTTTGAAGCTGTATGTACCTCAGAAAAACATGTTCTTCAATCTAATCCATTCCTGGGTATAAACCCAAGGTAAGGAGGATCTTTTGATGTGGCTACTTCAGTTAAGGTATTATGCAACTCATTCAGGATGAGTCTTATTACTATTACTGGAGTCCATTATAAACAGAATGAATCCAGAGAGAGAAAAAGAAAGCCATGGAAGCAAGAAGCTGAAATCAATGAAACCCAGAAGAGAAGAGAGAGAGCTGCATACACTGCCATGTACCTTGCCATGTAGCAGAGGAGCCAAAGATAATTCAAAGCTTGTCTTCAGGCAGAAAGCATTGCCTTGATGATATCTTGATTTGGATATCTCATGGCCTCAAACTGTAAGGTAGTAAATTCCCATTGTTTAAGCCAAATGCTTTAAGTACCTGCTTTAAGCAGTCTGGGAAACTTAAACACCATACCAACCCAATTAAATCAGAATCTCTGGGCATGGGTCTCAGACATTGGTATTTTTCAGTAGTTCCCCAGGTGATACTAATTGGTTAAGAACAACAGTGTTCTAGGCCCAAACATCCATATTATAGACGAAAAAAAAAAGAGTTCTAGAGAAATGCAGAGTTCCCTGAAACCAAAGTTACCAAGAGGAAACACCCAGGGTCTTCTGATTCAATAACAGTGTTAAACGTAAACCTAGACTTTTAATTTTTCTCACTACTCTATTTGTGACTTGTCCTTCTCTCTGGATTCTACATCAATGCTAAAGGGAAAAAAATGGGATTTAGTTTTATGAGATGTGAATATGATCAAGCTTTTTTTTTTTCCTTTCCTTCATTAATAAGGATACCTTGGCCATGTCATTCAGCCAATCTGTGCTCATTTATTCATCTTTCAGAACACTGGAGAAACAAATTGAGTATGTTTTTAGGATTAAATAAGATAAATTTTCCTGGACAGAATTTTTAAAAGTAATTCTTCCATAATTTAAGCTGCCTTTTGCTTGTTATTTTATTTTTTGAAGTTGAAATAAAGTTTAAAAAGAAGATGATTCAGCTTCTAGAACAATGTCTTGCTCAAACTAGGCATACAATAAACGTTTGCTGACTAAAGAAATGAATGATTCCAGCTGAATTCTGGCTCCATATCTAAAGAAAACACCAAAACCAAAAGATTTAGGTAAAGGAACATTAATTCTCCTCATAGTATTTTTTGTTCTTTACACAGAGGAGTAATATAAGCCTCTTCAATAACTTTTTGGCTCTTGTGGGAGGGATATTAGGCTGAATGGTCAATTTTTATTTTTCAGGGAAGCTGGATTTTGACTAATTAAATGACAGCACATTCATGACTTGGGATGAAATAGGTTCTTTATGTTGGTCAACTGCAGTCCTGTGAGTTATTTAGGAAACAGTTAATCACCACCTAGGGTTGTATTGAATGACATCCAATCCAAAGGATAGACACTGCAATATAAAATAATTTTCCATTTAGACATGGAGAGATTACATCCAATTTGAAATACTAGTTAATGGCATGATTCCCTGTTATTCATTTTCAGTTAGTTTATTGTGAATATATAAATGCTAAGTGACAGCAAGCTGATCATGTTATATTACTATGTTAATATAATTGGAAAAATAGATGCCCAGATCAAGCTTATAGTCTTCTAGCCTTTCCAAAAAAAAAGTTAATTCAGAATTATTTATTAATTTTCCACACATACAAAATTAAAACATTTATTATTCAATGCCTACTGTGTCAGCGTGTTTACAAATATTATCTTATTTAATCATAACAATGCTTACTGACAAGTAGTATTCTTTCCATTTCATAAATGATAAAACTAAGGCTTAAAGAATTGCAGGATCTATAGCATGTAAGTATTTGAACCAAGACTTGAGACCAAATTTAATTCAAAACTCCAATCTTTTACAACTATACAATGCTACATTCTGAATTCCACACTGTATTTTATCAAGTTATAGAAGATCTTTTATCATTCTGATGATAGGAAGTACTGATGTTGGAAATTGCATGAATTTATCAAGTTAATATATGTAGCAACTGGAGGTAGGCTACTTCAAAGCTCGTATAAGCCTGTTCACATTTATGATTTTAGTCTAAATAATTATTTTTTGCCTTTTCTAACTCAATAGCTCCTAATTTTTTTTCAAAACAGAGGTACTTTAGTTGCAAATTCTAGGTTTGTGTTTCATATCATGGGGAGGGGCGGTTATGAGGGACTCAGTGGCAGTGGTTTTGTTTTGTAAAGAAACTTCACTATGGTGTTTAGAAAATGACTTGGATGGGCCTGTTTAACTCTTTTTATGGAACGCATGTAGGTGGGCAGTGACAGGTCAACTAACTTAAAACATTTATTTTTTTTTAATTCAAAAACAATAGTTCTGCATGTACATCTCCTCTGCTTTTCCGTAGGTCAGCTGTGCCCAAATAGGTACCTGATCCTTAAGATCACATGAGAAGCTCTAATTGTTAATGCTAGCTGAGAGTTGGTTTCAGAAGTCCTATGGACAGCGTTTTTAAGGAATAGGCAATCTTCTATTTGTACTACAAATATAATAACTTAATTTAGGATGAAATTTAGTTTTAGTAATTTAATCATCTCATCTTGGATGACATTTTAAAATGATACAATAAATATAGGGTAGAGCAAACAATTTATTATGCCAAATTCTAGAGTCTCTTTTTTTATATACCTTTCAAAACCAGTGAAGAGTGTGATTTCAATGTAGTGTTTTAATAAAAAACGTAATGTAGGAAATAATGATAATCATTGATCATATTATATGTAATTCAATATATAGTAATCACATACTTCCTCTTCAAATGATGAACTTCACCCATGCAGGAAATTATTAATATTAACTTTACTGAGCTAGTAGAACTATTTAAATATTTGTCTGAGAATAAAGAAAATGGGATCTAATATGCATCAAGAAGATTATGGTTTCATTTCAAATCTATAATCCACTTCAGTATTTTACTCAGGTGTTGGGATAATATCAAAATGCTGAAGAATAAATACTCTGACAACCAAACAATCTAGAAACATGAATCCTTAATCTAACAGCAATCATAAAGGGTCATTTATTCCATCTCATTGAAGTTAGACAGGTTTGAATTTAACCCACTACTTTATTTATAATCATCTAAATCACATAAAAAAGAATCTAAAATTTTTCTTTAAGAATATATTCTACATTTTTCTTCAAAATTTTTGCCAAATATTATTCTGCATTATTTTCTTTTTCCCTTAGTGTATATTCCATTGTTTGTGGTAGTGGTAGTGGTTGTTTTCAATTTATATTTTATCTGTATATCTTAGACAAGTGGCCCTCAAACCTGAGTACACATTATTGTTATTTGGGGAGCTTTTTTAAAAAAATACATATAGATCAATGCAATAAATTCACCGTTTTGGTTTCAGATATTGAGTGCTGATCTTTTCCATTAATAAAGGATATATAATTAAGTGCTTTCGTTTTAAATATTTAAAATTAGAAGCTACTTGTACTAGTCAGTGTTCACCAAACAAACAGAACCGACAAGAGATAGATGATAGATACAGATAGATACAGATACAGATATTTTATAGCAATGGATTTATTATAGGAATTGGCTCACACAATCATGAGAATTCATAAACCCAAATTCCATAGAGTGGACTACAGTTTGAGAGCTCTGATGAAGGTTTCAGGGAATTCTTCAGGAGAAGATGGCTGGCTGATGTAGAGATAGAAATTCTTCTTTCTGCCTGCTGAAATAATCAGTTCTCCCTTTAAGGCTTTCAACTGATTGGATGAGATTTCTCTCTTGCTGAAGGCAATCACTTATGTTGATTGTAGATGCAATAAGCCATAGACACAATCAACTGACTTGTGATTTAAAGCCATGAAATACCCTCACAGAAACAATCAGGCTAGTACTTGCTGGACCAAACAATTGGACATCATAACCTAGTCAAGTTGTTACATGAACTTAACTATCATACTACCTGAACCCTACAATGCACCCAGTGGTCCAGAGCTAAACTATAAGTGCAGTTGTCCCTTCATAGAACCATGGTGGCCTTAATATTGTCCTAGGTGAGGGAAACCTCACTGCAGCAGAGAAGAACATTATTCTTTGGACTGGAAGTCCAGGCTTCAATCACTTGGTACAAAGAAGCAATAGCAGCTGGAGTCCAGGCAGAGCAGGCTCCCATTTCTCTCCACATTTCTATCCTCGTTTGGGTAGATAAGCTAGACATCTTTTTTTAAATAAATTCTGCCCCCCACCCCAGATGGCTCCCTTGTCTGTTTGCTCATACTTTTTGCTCGTTGTCTGCTCGTTGTTCTTGCTCATTGTCTGTCTGTTTTCTTCTTAAGAAGCACCAGGAACTGAATTTAGGACCTCCCTTGTGGGAGGTGGGCACCCAACCATTTGAACCACATCTGCTCCCTGCTCGTTTTTTGTTTTTGCTTGCTGTCTGCTCGTTGATTCGCTTGCTGTCTTGCTTGTCTTTTATTGTTGTTGTTGTCTGCTCATTGATTTTTCTTGTCTGCTCATTGTTTTTGATGGATGT
Organism: Chaetophractus vellerosus; assembly: GCA_004027955.1. Taxonomy (NCBI): domain Eukaryota; kingdom Metazoa; phylum Chordata; class Mammalia; order Cingulata; family Chlamyphoridae; genus Chaetophractus; species Chaetophractus vellerosus. The sequence continues at coordinate 10,418 of PVKH010000900.1, read as the reverse complement.
CTGCTTGTTGTCTACCTGCCTTCTTTAGGAGACACTGGAAATCAAACCTGGGACCTCCCATGTGGGAGGCAGGTGTCAAACTGCCTGAGCCATATCAGCTCCCCAGCTAGACAACTTTTGAAATGGATGAACCCCTAAGGTTTGGGGCAATTCAGCAGGACAGGAGACCTTTGAGATGGAATTGGTATATTTCTTGTTAATAATACATGCAAGTTCTCAAACAATAAACTGGAAAAATAAGAGAAATGCATGTATGTACATCTCAAGCTTGTGATGAAGTTTATACTTGTGAATTTCTATTTTGCAATAAAATTTCATAGCTCCTCTGGGTACCTTCTAAAATTCTTCTGAAAGAGATTTTACTCTGAAACTTATTTAGATGTATCAGAATTTTACAAAATTTAGCAATTGCTGAACATCCATACTTTTCCCCATCACCACGAAGTCCTTGTTTCACTTCTATATAATCTTTTGGTTGTATTAGTTTTCTTTAATCTTCCCTAGGAATTATATACCCATGTACCATAGCATTATTGTACTAATTTCTCATGTACTATTGCAGAAGGAACCCAATAAAAGTTTTCTAACATTTTATTCATAACATTTTGATGGCTCATATCATGGATCAAATTTGTATTAGGTTTATTTTATCATGGGAGGCTTATTGGAAGCAAGAGCAAACAACTAGATCTACAAACTTAGAAACATGGTTAAGGTTACTATGTGTATTACAGAGCCCTAGATCCCTTTATCAGATTATTTGGGCCAAATTTCCTCTTCCAAATTTAGGAAATTACCATTAATATCTTTCTACAATATAGCTATACTTATAGTCTCTTAATCAAAGAAAATCCAGCTTGCACTAGAAGACTAATATGGCATTACACAATTGACACTAGTCATTAAAAACAACTGCAAACTATAAGGATGCCATTGCTTCTAATCTGTTAAATGATGAAAAAGGAGGTGGTAATAGAGGGGACATTAACAATTTTATTTTATAATAAAATAAGTTGGAAAACATATTTGTTAATTACCTTCCTCCATTTCTCTGATGTTAACCATGGCTAGAAGGTAATAAGCATGCAGTTAATGTTAATAATTATTTTATAATTGTTGCTGCTATTATTTATTGTTTTTTATTATAATATTATTTAGTTACTAGTCTCTGATGTGTGGCATATGGATGACAATCTTTTGAAGTGTACAAAGAAAATATTAAGACATTTTATCATTTTAAAAATTTCTACTTTTGCGTGTTTTGTAATTCACATAACATCATTGCATGGTATATGTATATATATATAGAGAGAGTATATAGTGAAATCATTATTACTGGTGTTACTACAAATTAATTAATTAATTAATTAATTAGTTTATTCTGCTGTGAATGCTCATTCAAAAACATTTGGAGTCTTCGGACCTAAAGGTAGTCTGATTTACAGTCACATCAAAATAATGTCATGATAGTTCTCCCTTTCAAAAACAAACTGTCTTTTTATGAATTAAGACAATTTCCAGAAAATAGTATGTTGATTTCAGAAAAGCCACTGTAACTCCAACAAACCAGCATTTAGCCAGCACCCCTGAACCTGACCAGAGCATACAGCAGCCCCGACTAACGAAGGAGAGAACCAGTCAGTGGCAGGCCAGCGGTGCCTGATGCGTCTGCCTACCCAGCCCGTTTCTCTGTGCACAGCAACTTGAGTGAAAGCTCATCCTGGCGCCCCTGCCGCTGATGTCTTCCATGCCCCGGCCTGCCGCGCTTTAGTTTACGTGGCATATGATGAGTGGGAGAAGTAGTTCTCAAGCACAGACCCAGCTCTCACACTCTGGGGCATCCCTACTCTGATTCACAATCAGAAGTTGCAAACTCCTGGGCTGAGAGCCAATAAAGTACTCAGGCTGCAGGTGTGTCTTGTTTTCCTTCCTTTTTTAGGTATGACTCATTGTTTAAACAAATTTAAATTCCAATTTCATCTGGTAGAGCATTCACGCTTTCTTTGGCCTCAGCCCCCACCACCGATTATCAGATTATATTTCCGGCTTCATTCATCTTCTTTACCTGCTTAGCTCTGAAGGCATTTGAATTAGCAACTCCTGTGACTAATCTGTAAACTACAGGAAGACAGGGATTATGTCTGTTTCATTGACCACACTATATTCAGCACCTTCCATGTAGGCAATCATTAATGTGTGATGAAGCAAAGAATGTATAAGTGATGAATGGCAGCCTCAATATCAGATTTTCAGAGTGAGCAGCAGAGGAGAGGTCAATTATGCATGTCCACCCTGATCATCCTAATATTCCTTAAAAATGGCCAGTATACCCTCCCATTAACTATGGAAAGTGGTCCAATTAAGGCAGGCTATATAAACTGATTGCTAAACTACCAAGTTACAAATCTCAGTTTCTGAGTCCTGGGGATGAAGTTTACCAAGAGACACCAAACCATTATTTTTGTCGGTGCACTTGGCTTATAAGATATTGCTTCTAAAAGACAAACAACATATAGATGCCCTGGCACCTGTCATATCCTTTTAAATAATAATTTGTCTGAGAGAGAGAGAAATGGGACAAGGGAATTCTTAACAGCTGAGATAAACAAAGCTAAGACAAACTCCTTTCATTGGTACAAAATCTGACAGTCTTATTTATGAGGGCTCCAAGATAGAGTGTGAAACCTAGAGAGGTTATTGTGATCAAATTTTCTTTGTAATAGGCTATCCTGTGAATTATTGGCACCTAGCTGAATGGCTTTTGAACAGGCACTTGGAAACAATGAGGGATTTTCATCACATCCTTCATGCTCTTTTGAAACCTTTCTATTGCTTAAAAACATATAATGATTCTGAATCTCCGTGTTGTACATGATCTAGAAATTTCATCTCCAAAATTGAGAAAGCATCTGCTGGTAGGGAAGTACAAAATGACTGCCTCTTTCTAATACCTGTGGTAGTAGCATGATAATAACTGTGTAAGACAACTTTTCCCTTCTCTCAAAATAATTATGGCTCTCTAGAATTCAGCATCTGTGCTTCCAGATGTTACTGTCAAACACGTAAGCAATGGGTTTGAGCATTGCACAGATCTGGCCAGCTTCCAAGAGTCTTTGTCTGAATACCTCAGCAGAAGCAGGTGGCTTTCTGGAGTCCAAGATTTTAAGGACCATAACACAGTAATCCAGTTACATAAAGAAGAACTGTTTTTCTCTAAAGGCAGATTGAATCTTTTCAGGTTTAAGCCACGACTTTGGTGCTGATAGACACTTTTATAGCTATGTTTTAAATGGAAGGAATGAAAACTCTAACATTTAATATCACTAATAAAAAAAGAAAATAATTATGAACCAGAAATGTGTTACCATTTTCTCTGAAATAAATGACATCCTGCTGCCATGGTAACTACACAAATGATTTTGTAAGAATGGGGAGAAAATTTATTTTTTAGAAAAAATATCCAAAGTTAATATTTTAGGTAGGCTGATAGATAAGCTACATACACTACTCTGTTTGGAAGACATCAAAATGCTGATTATCACGTGTAGAAATTTTAGTAAAATATTTAATTATTCATGCACCATACAATCCATCCAAAAATATTTAATGAAATGGTGTGAATACTTATAATTTGAGAGGCTATGATATTAAAATAGGACTCCAACCATGAAATGGTGAAAGTAGATCATAGTTTCATTTTTCTTGTCATTCCATTAGTAAATTAAATGTTAACAATCATAAAAAATTAAATGTAAAAGAACTACATTTCATATTAGTTGAGGTTTTCCTAAAAGAATGTTATATTAACATCAGTGTTTTATGCAGAAAGATCTACTCAGATACAAATAAAATAAAACAAAATAAAAAAAATAAAAAAGAGACAAATCAAGCAAGTCTTATTGCATCCAGAAGGTAAAATAGTCAAGTAATTGGTTTTTCTACTACTATTTTGTCATCAACTAGTAATATAGGAGAAAACACACACATGATGAAGGAAAATGGTAACTGTTTTTTTCATTACTTTTTCTATTCAATTCATGTGATTGAAGTCATTCACTTTTTGAAATATATTTCATTCAGCCCACTATTAGTAGTATATGTGGTACACCCTACTTTGTAAACTACAATAAATAAAACTTTCTTTGAATCTCATTTCATTACTGATTTATTCATATTTTTCTTCCACATTCCCTCACAATTATTTTAGCCTTTCAGTTATTTATTAGTAGTCCCACCAGAGGGCAGACAGGTGAAAGCTAAGACTATAAATCTCAAATGAACTTAATAGTGATATTTATGCAATTTTCTATCAAAGGTGTGTGCAAGGGGATATTTGATGCTCATTTCAGGCCATTTTGCATTGTTTTCCATAGATCTTCCTTGGTCTCTGGGTAGACCGGAAAATATCTTCATAATCTAAAAGTACTTAAATTTATTATTTTGTATTCATAAAATTACTTATGACTTAACAGACAAACATAGGCTAAATTAAAATACAACACAATTCACACTAATAAGCCAAGAAGGAGACACCAACTGGTGAGATTTTTCACTATCCCATGGGAACAACAAACCATACTTATTACCAAGTACAGAATGTGTCACATTTTCTACAATGAACATTCTAACAAAGATGAAAACAGAAATTTATATTAATCCAATCTTTATGCTACAAAAACATACAAAACAATTTCCACATCCACAGGTGTCTGCTGGTACTTGATTCTAGCTTTATGTCTGAAATGATTAAAAAGAGGTTTAACAGCAACTTCATGATATGTGTTAAAAGGTAGGGTAACTTCAAACAACTTCAAAATTCTTTGAAATTGTAGGAAGGATGGTTCTAGTTCAATCTTTAAAGATTAAGCTTATTGTAAGGAGCAGTAAATCATTGTTGCCAAAATAATTAACTCTGTGCAAAAATAATAGGATGTGTGCATTTTTGCAAAAGTAATAACTCAGGTGAAAAATTACAGAGTATAAAAGCAGTAATACAAAACTTAATACTCAGGTTATCACCAAATTATCTGAGTAAATCCTTTAGTTCAGTACTACTTCTTAACAGCTTTATAGCTGAACCTAAATTTTATGAACTCTGGCTCATAAAAAGATCAAATGAGAAGAAAAAAAAATTTTTTTCTGGTAAATTTGATCCATTTCTCTCCAAGCTTAAAGAGATATACAAAATTAATTCTGTTAATTATGATGGTAACCTGTTCAAAGTGTATGATATGTAGATCTGTTCATGGGTTTGTATCTGTTGAATGCCACTGTCATGTAAGTGCATTGGGAAACAGAAATGTCTCTAAATCTAACTGGAATGATAAGAACAATCTATAAAATGAAAATCAACATCTAAAGGGAGTGTTAATATGTCAATGAACAAAGCATTGCTATAGAAGAGGTGAATGGAAAATTATCTGGGGAGTGATCAAAACATGATTGGCTAGAAAAACTTTGTTACCACCTAAATGAATAGTAAAGGGTCCAACACAAATGAATGCTAAACATCCCCTCTCAAATCCTTCCACATCTAAGAATGAATTGAAAGATTTTAAAATGTTGTATCCAGGGAAAAATAATGCAGTAAATTAATCTGCATACTGGTGAACACATGGAGGAAATGTTTTGTTTTGCTTTTTTAAATTAGTACCAGTAAGTAAAGAAGAATTTTGAAATTATTTGTTAAAAACAGACTTGATTACAAGTTCTCTTTGAAAGCTTGTAATCTTGCATGAGATGAAGAAGCAACAGTCCAAGATGCAAAGAATGCTTTCCAAAATGAACAAACAATACAAGAAATCTAAAAACACAATGGCAAAGTTAAAGTCAGCATTGGAGACATTAAATACCAGAACTGTCCCTGGAGAAAATCAAATCGGAGATTAGAGAATAAACCTGAGGCGCTCTTCAAGAAAATAAATGGGGAAAAAAAAAATTGAGTGAAATAAGAAACATTTAGCAAAGAAGATTTTGAGCATAGCATGATCCTGCATGCAAGGAATAAATTATGAATAAACATGAAATTGTTAAAAATACTGACTATCTCTGGAATATGCAATCATGGGTGAATTTTGCTTTCATTCTTTATATTTTCTCAATATAATGAGTTTTTATAGTTAATATGTATTTTATAATCAGACAAAAAAATTTGAGAAGAAATACACACAGGCTCAACTTATTTATTTTCTGACAATCCCTGACACATTGGCTTTTTCTTCAAAAACCAATTCCTACCAAATAGTCTTAATTGGCGCCTTGGTAAAAGCTGCTATCTTTAAACTATAAGAATTAGCAGAAGCACTCTCAATGGCTTGCTCTCCTCTCTCTCAATTCTGCATATTTAAAAATTACTTTGGAATATATGCTCCCCAATGTAACAGAGTTAGATTCATTTATAATTTTCCTACACATGGCTCTTCTGCCCCTTTTATTTGAACCTATAATTAGCACTATACTTATTAAATATATGTCCCAGAGATTTAAATCTTTGGTCTGTTCATATGCTGGTTGAGCCCTGAATATCAGCAGAGTTGCACCACGTACAGTTCATAGGACTCACCCAGGTCAACAAAAGGATGATGATGGACAATGCCCATCCCAGGAAGCAGAGAGTTTCTGTAACCGCAAGCAATACAGTTCTATCGCTCTGCCCCATGGGATCTAAGCCCCCTCTCAATCAGAGACAGGGTGGGCATCACCATCCCCAAATCCTCAAGATTAAAGAATGAGCAACAAGGTGGGAAAGCAAATATAGACTAAAGTGTTATTATTATTACTTATTAATAAAGACTTATTATTCTAGCAACGGAAGAATTTGTATCACTGATATAAAGGCAGTGGCCACCAGAAGGTCTGAGGGGAGGGAGAGGGAGAACAGGAGCAATGCGGGGGCATTTGGGGGCACTGGAATTGTCCTGCATGACACTGCAATGACAGATACAGGCCATCATACATTTTGCAAAACCTATAAAATTGTGTGGGGCAAAGTGTAAATCACAATCCTTGGTTAGTACAATGCTTCAATATGTTTTCATCAATTATAACAAATGTACTGCACTAATGAAAGATGTTGTTAACATGGGAAAGTGGGGGGGAGGAGTGGGGTATATGTGAATCCCTTATATTTTTGATGTAAAATCTATGTATCTATGTAATCTAAAGCTTCCTTAAATATATATGTATATATATTTTTAAAAAGGTAAAAAAAAATTCCTTAAAGCTGCATTTCAGAATTAATTCTAGCTTGTTATAGTATGACCTGCTGGCTGATTCATGGTTAATACTATTCAAGGTGGATAGTTTTTTTTTATAGTATTCTTTAATAACCCAAGAAGAAATGAAATAGAAAGATATTCTGAAATAAAAATAACCCATGTTCTAATATTTTTGTTATGCTTTTAACTTCTTTAAGCTCTTTTTAAAAGTTCTTCCTTATGGTTTTGCAGTTCCACCTAAAGAAAATTTAAGGTAACTTCATTTAATTCAATTTTTCACAGAGGCAGAAAAAAAAAAGTCAATATTGTTTCGCCAATGATGAATTGCATACAGCCTGTTAGTAGGGTGTTGTGGAGGTAACACCAGAGTTGAGGTTAAAGAAACAGGTTGAATCCCAGATTCACTATTTATTAGCTGCAAGGAGTTTAATCATTGTGAGTACAGTTTCCACATCATTACAGAAAAACAAATTTAACTGTCAATGCATATATTCTCCCAAATCCATGTGGAGTGTTTTCTCTGTGCCAAACACTGTTGTATTTGTACTTATTGATTTAACGAATTAATTTCTATAAAGCATTGAGCACATGGACTGGTACAGAGTAGTTACTCATTAAATATTAGATCCCTTTCTCAATCATTATTATTATTTTTAATATCACTACATGACTTTCATTCCTTTAAACTTCTCTTTAAGTGTATTTACCAATTTTAAAAGCACCTAACTTATTTTATACTAGCTTCTCTATAGAAGTGACTTTCAAATGTTAATACTGAATTGCTTTTTCCTCTCTTTTTTATGACCTTTACAATTAAATCACTGGAAATTTCCATATTTAACTTATGTGGCAGTATAAAGCAAAGTCATGTTGTTTTTGTCAAATAACTGGCACAGAACAGAGTTAGCAATTCTGCAACTTGCTGGAGCCTATTTTCAGAAAGGCCTAAAAGCATACCCTGCTTAAAAGATATCTGAAGGAAAGAACTGATTATAGATATATATTTTTCCAGAGTCAAAAGGAGTAACAACTGTTATAGTCCAGTATGTACCACTGCAATTTATCTTTGAATGAATTAATATCGCTGAGTATCCTGCTGTAGCAAAAGGTGGAGAACATTTATTGAGTGCCTACTATGTTCATTTGTGAATATGTATACACATACCCACACACACACTATTATTCAGTTTTTGCTACAATCCTTTAAGGCAAGTATAAGGAAATTGAGACAAGTACCTCTCCCAAAGACATTTAATATGTCGTAGTAGTACGAACTGTGAGATTTTTAGGTATTGGGCTGGGGATTGAACCCAGGACCTCGTATGCGACCAATGCTCAACCACTGAGCCATATCCATGCCCAGAATTTTTGTAGTTAAATCTCTCAGGCTGCAAGTCCTGTATTATTTCCCCTAGGAAGCATAATAAAATTTTCCAATTTAAAGATATGCATTTTTAAAAAATGACTTTTTAATATATACATTATTACACATTATTATAAACTGCAAAGTGACAAAAAGTATGAAAGCATTCCATGGCACAGATGAAAAGATACTAAGGACAGGTATTCATATCTCTCTTCAAATAGAATTTGACAAGTTAAAATACCTTTCAGTTTGCCAAAATCACTTGAGTATCAAATATTAACAGAAGATTTATCATCTTCATAGAAGCAAGTGAAGACCCATCCATAGAACTAACTTGCCTCTATAAAATACGGATGAAATAGAACTGCAAATGTTACTTGACATAGGTCACAGTTCAGTGAATCTGTGAGAAATAATTCAAACTATATCTTGGATAAGAATTGAGGTAATAGAGCAAAGTGGATAAGAGTGTAGTCTCTGTCCTCTGACTCCCCTGGGTTTAAATTTGGGTTCTGCTCCTTTCTAAGAGCCTTAAGCAAATTACTTCACAGCTCTGTGCCTCAGTTTCCTCATTTGTAAATTGAAGATAATAATAGTACTACATTATAGGATGAGAGGATTAAAATAAAATATATGGTAAGATACATAGTAAGATTTCAATAAATATTAAAAGCGAAGGTAATATGTCTATATAAAAGCAAAAGCATAATATTTGAAAAGTAAACATGGTTGATTCAAAAGTTGTAAGTCATCATAAATGGCATTAACTGTAAAGCACCTTGGATTTAAGAATGGTAATTTAATTCGCTATAGGAAATTTCTCCAACTTAGGTGCACAAGTGAAAGAGGTAATAGTACTAGGCTAAATACAATGCTAGATCTACAAAACATTGATTTTCAAATATATATTAAGAACTTAAAATGTTCCAGCCATTGAACTAAGCTGGGGGGTGGGGTGGGAGGGCATGGAGGGGATGAGTCCTATGGAGGAATAAGACTTCAGGAGCTCAGAAACTAATAATGACAAGAATGGCATTTATTTTTCATTGAGACCATATTTTTACTCTTCAGAGAAATAGCGACCTATAAATGTTTTCAAAGGGATGTTGAAGATTCTCCTGAGCCCCTAAATTATATTCTCAACTGCTTCTGCCAGTGCCTAAAAATACCTTTATCCTTTGAATAAAAAGGTGAAGTCTCTGTTATACTATAACCTCTGCCTGGAAGCAGCGCACATTAAACCATTAAATGCTTGGTTAAAAATTAGTTTATTTAATTGATTGGTTAGGCTCTGAGGATTCTGAGGGGAGAGGAAACAGTGCAAATATCCCCAACATTGTCGTCTCAGATCAGTTTTTATAAACACGCCTGTGTTTACAAAAAGCACTTATATCCTCTAAGCACCACAGCAGCTTTTTTCCTTCTTTTTTTTTTTGCACTTTCTTATAAAATGTATAGATCTCTACCTTTCAATAAATGTAGGGTATTTCTTAGGATAGTTCATGTTTGCTATCTTGATCAAGCTTTGTTGCTCCCACTGTTTCTTCCAGTTCATGGAAAAGTCTGGCCCCTCTACACTGCCTCTATCAGATACCTCCTGCCTTCACTGTCTTCTCTCAGACAGTGTGGAAATTCACTTGAATCCATCGTTTGCCTATATCCTCAGTTGTTCTTAGGCCTCACCTGTTTGATAGATCCCTGCCCCTAGATTGCAGCAGTGATCTACCTAATCTGTATCTGAACTGGGACTGTTGAGAATTGCTGAACACGTCAGTCACAAATTCTCAGGTTGATAGCAGTTTCCATATGCATTCTGTAGAAGCAAGAAGTAAGAT
>PVKH010000899.1:0-33594 GCA_004027955.1 Chaetophractus vellerosus | reverse complement strand
AAAAAAAAAAAAAAAATCAATGTGGAGAAACAAAAATGTCTCAAGTTTCAAATAGCCTGTTCTAAAGATACCTTCTAGAATATATCAAATAACTTTTCTGCCAACATTATGGCATCCACCAATGCTGTCATGTTCTGTTAAGGAAGAGGCAGAAACTCTAAATGCTACCCAGAGGCAGTTTTATTAAATGTTTTGCTAAGGAAGATGCAAGAACTCAAAATGCAAAGGCAGTTTTATTCAATCAGATGAGTTTCAGGTTATATCAAATGATTATAACAATTGAGCAATCACAAAAGAAAGTAATTAAAGACTTAGGAAGGAATGAAAGTATATACAGCCACTCACCAAATCCGGGCGGAGACTCAACATCTGAACTCTCACGTGGCTGATAAGAGTCCCGATTGGAAAAACATTCCCAGGCAGGGCATCCCCTCCTGGGAGAGGCTCCAACAGGCAACTTGGGGACCATCCCCTTTAAGGGGTTCTGAACCTTAGAACTCCAATGGGTCTTGCAACTCGTGAGGAATGACCTCATCGAAAGTAACCAAATCTATGGGGGGGGGGGGGTGTGTGTGTCGGGGGGTAGCCACCCCTCCACAGGAGAAACCCGGTGTCTCACGGGGTCTTTGTTCTATTCTATTTATGGTACACTGAGCAGGAACATAAAGGTTTTTAGCTTTTAGTTTTACAGGGGATACAAACAGGATGTGTAAATATCACGTCTGGTGACTTGCTCCTTTTAAACATTTGTTTTTTGGGTAATAGATGATGGGGTTGCCTCCATAGGAGCGTTATAACATTCCAAAGGACAAAGGACAGGTTAACCATTCACAATTTTAGGCTAAAACAGCAGAGACTACAGATTAGAAAGTTTATGAATTTACAATTCTTAATAATAATTTTCTTATAGTACATCATGTCACCAAGGTAAAAAAAAAAAGTCCACTTTTATCCTCCTCCAAACATGTACTCTTCAGATTAGAAGTTAACTACTGTGATTGTTTTTTTTTCCCCTTCAACTGTACCTATTAAAGAAAGTATGGTGAACTGGTATTGCTTTACCTGCTGTCCCAGTGTTCTCAAGGATTAGAAGTTAAACTGATTAAAACTAGAAACAAAACATATTTGAGAACATGCATGTGATGTAAACTGGCGAAACCTGAGAATGGTATTTCTGCCAAAAAGTTTCTAAATCACCATAAGGACTGCATCAATTAAAATTTTGATTTTACATTTAATTGCTTTATAATGTAACAATATTATAGTATCTGTCACAGCCAAGAGGAGCCTAAGGATAAATGACTACTGAACATTATGTGGTTCTCATCCTAGAACAGAAAAGACAAAACTAAGTGAATCTCAATAAAGTATAAGCTTTAAAGTATCAATATTGGTTCATTAAGCATAATAAATGTACTATATTGATGTATGATAATAGCATGGGAAATAGGGTATGAGGAATATGGGAACTCTCTGTAATATCTTTGCAAATTTTCTGTAAATCTAAAACTGTTCTAAAATGAAAAGTATATTTTAAAAATACATTAAAATAGTATGATACCCAGAGATAGGTATTCAAAATTAACCTCTTATCCAAGGTTGGAATTGTCACTTCAATTTATAGTTCCACAAAGATCCAAACTTTTTGTGTCTTTTGGCAGTATACCAGAGAGGGTGTATGGCTTATTTACAATCAAATGACATCTTATTTTGTTTGTTTGTTTGACATTTATTATATTTGTACATTGAATAGTGTATGTGCTTTAACACAGAAATAAGTTGTTGTAATGGTATTAGTTTTATGTTGTTTACTCTGATGCAATGCAAAAAAAAATTGCCATTTGTAAAATTTGCCACCTTATATACATATACTTAAAGTGGATTTTGCCTCTTGTTGAAGAAATGATTCCCATGGTTCCTTCAATGTGGTATACAAAAGCTAGGACACCATGTTGACACCATCTAAGATAAGCTTTGATTCTTCCAACTCGAACACTTGCCTTATGGCAAAATCTATGGGACTGCTGTTGTGGTGGGAATACTTCTCTCCTCCTTTGAAGCATCTGGATAGTCATAACCCTGAGTGTTGCAATAATCTGAACCTTTACAGCCCTGTCACTTCTTCTGCTGTTGTATTTGAACTTTAGCCTTTGTCCTTTCCAATGTTACCAGAATGAATCCTCTGGTAACATGGCACTTGTACTAATGTTCACCAGCTAGTAACTGGTAGAGCCAGGTTTTGAAACCCTATAGCCTGGCTTCAAATTCATGTCACACACTGCCTCTTAGAATCTTGTCAGTGCATGAAAGTATGGAGGAAAAAGTATTGTTTGGGGAGCTTAAAGTGCTAAATTCAAGTCCAGCCTAGCTAAAATAAACCTCATCTCAATTGACTTTATTTAATAATTAATAAATTTATACAATTTTACTAGATGGCAGTTTTTTCAAAGTGTGGCTAGAGATAGGGGGTTATTTGATATCATATCTTTTAATAATCTTATATGAATCTCAAACCTTCTCTGTCTATTTAGTAGTTAGCTCTTTCCCACATTTGAAAATTAATGACTGTAGCTTTTAATATATTGAGTTCTAGAACCTTTTAAGATGCCATGCATACCTTTCACAAATTGCAAATTTAGCCATCCTAACTGTGTTGGCTGCTGCAAACTTTGACCCTTCCTGCCCCTTACTGATTCTCCACCCAGAAGCCAATGAGTCTGAAAACCTAAGCCACCCCTCTGCTCAAACCCAGGAACCACTTCCCATTTCAGAGTAAAACTCAAATCCTAAAAGCTTGTTATGCCACATGATTTCACACTCCTCCCCTATCACACACACACACACATACTTTTTAGAGCCCCTTTCTAAACATTGTTTCCCTTGCACAAGCCTTACCAGCATCCCACTCTCTTTGCTGTTTTTTGAACATCTTTCCTCATTTGGCCACAGAGGTTTGTACAATGCTTCCTTTTCCCCTAAAACACTTATCACCATAGAAAACTACTATACACTTAATTATTTATGGGTTATTGTCTGTCCTTTTCCAAAGAATGTGACCTTCTTGAAGACATAAACTAGTGTGGGTAGTATTTATCTGCAGCACCTGTACCATAGCAGGCAATTAAAAGATATTCATTGAATGAATAAATGAATTAATTAATGAAACTAATTTTTAAATAATATTTCCTTTCATCCTTACTGGTGTATACATCCCCAAACTAATACCTACACAATTTGAATACAATAAATTGCTGCCATCTTATTTTCTACACAGCAGACAGATGAGGATTTAAATTCTGACTGTCACTTATCAGTAGGGCTATGAGGTTTTTTAAATGTATTTGAGATTGTTTAATCAACCGTAATACAGTAACAAAAACAATTACCTTGCAGATTTCAGTCAGGAGAAAATACTAGGAGATATTAAGTTAGAGGAAGATGAAAATTCAAGGCCAATAAACAACTGTTCACCATTGAAAGCATTTATACCCCTTATTGAATAGGATGCTAGGCAAGCCTAGTTTTTTCCCGATAACAGCCACCACTTCTCAAACCCAGCAAAAATGGAATTTATCCTGTTATGCTTCCTTTTCATTGAGATGATTGGAACAACCTGAGATAAATTGCCTTTGCCCTAACCCAGATGTGTGAATTACCAACTAGTATTATTTATTCATACCAATGCCTCCCTTCATTGACATTGAATAATTGAGAGTTGATTGTGTTTAAGAAGATCAACAATCCCATGCTTCAGTTCATTTTTAAGAGCAGAGAACTCACTAAACTATAAAAGAATAAAGAAGTAATGCATTTCAAAAACAAAATGCAAGTGCAAAATTTATATCTAGGTTGAAAATTGGTAATAGTATTAATGAAATCTTGTAGATTAAAGAAGTACTGATAGGATTGTAAGGAAGGAATATTTGTGAACATATATTGGGCTTATTTTTGTTTTAAATATTAAATACTAAACATTAATTAAATATAAATATTAAAGCTCTTAATATATTTTATGGTCAGCATCTCCAAATCATTTTTAAAAATGTGTTAGTGAATAAAAAGTTTCACTGAATCTATTGGGCTACATTAGCATCTCATTAACTTCCTCTAAACTTCAGAAATTAGGAAAAAGCAGCAATTATACTCTTAACAGTTCACATTAGTATCAACTAATTAATCATTCATTGCCCATGGCACTAATAAGTAATTAGTCTTGTGGAAGCTCATTATAAGGAGCAATATGTAGACGGGTTCACTTAGGTAATCCTTTCTGAATGCTGATAAGGTTATTTGTAGATGATACATGCATGTTAGGATCAATTATAACAAATTAGTGAATTTTTTTCTCCTTTTTCATAAAGACAGAGAGAATAGTATCTGTCTATATGAACTAAGAATTATAGTTTGGGGATGTCTTTGAAAGGTGACTTAATAGATAAAGCAAATGAAGAATGGTGCAATTTTCTGATGAGTCCCCAATTTTTTATGTCTTAACCTAGTAACCTGAGTGGCTCACAGATTCTAATAACTATACACACATTTGAAGCATTTGAGAAAAGCACATTCTGTTTTGATCAGAGAAAGTGCTTGATAAGTTAAGTCTTAAAATTTTTGAGATGTGTTTTGTAAACCAACAAATGGCCTATCCTGCAGAAAGATCCATGAGTGCTTGAGAAGAATGTATATCCTGCTATTTTTGGTGCACTTTTCTATATATGTCTGTTAGGTTTTGTTCATTTATTGTATTATTTAAGCTATCTAATTCCTCATTGATCCTCTGTCCAGATGTTCTACCCAGTGATGAGAGTGGCGTATTAATATCTCCAAATATTATTGGATAGACCTCTGTTTTTTTCACATATAAATATAGCAGAATGCGTCAAGACAAAATTTGCATTAAATGTATAAATAAAAAGTTAAGTCCCCTTCTAACTTTTTTTTTAAAAAAAGGAACCAACAAGGTGATTTAAAATATCTATCCAAAGGTCTTATAAGTTAAAACTACTGTATACTTCAGAAATTATTTTGAAGGCAGTTTGATTTATACCATACCACCATTCTAACAAAACACACAGGCCACACTTAATGTGTTATTATTAACTACTTAAACCACTAATTAGCATTTAAATGTGAATTCATGACAATAATGGCCTCGAATTCTACCCTTGGATTCTCATATATTGCTTCCATTGAAATCCATGGGGACATGTGTTAGAAGAACTAGGCAATTGGTACAGTTTTTGTTTTCTTCTTTGTTTTTATGTATCCCTTATGAACTCATACTTACAGTGTTATAAATTCCTGGAAAAGGTGATGCAAAGCTAAATAAAATAAGTTAAATCTGATTGCCACATTCAGAAATTGGTATGATTTAAACTTTTGCTCATGACCAGTGCCCTGCTCGTAATCTTAGCTCTCCACAGCAAAATCCCAGAGGGGAAGGGTGCTTTGTATCTGTCAAAAATATGAGAAAACTGCCAAAAGTACATGAAAGCAGTTGCGAAGCAGAAGTCATGGTCCAGTTTTCTCAAAGACAGCATAAAAATTGCAAATGTACAAGCTACAAGCACCCCACAAATAAATGTCATGCTAAGGCCAGGATTCTTATGGACTGCACCAAACATTATATTTTGTCAATTATCATTTATATCCCTAGCTAATATAAATATTTGTAAAGTAGGTTTATATGCACACTTCAGCATCCAATCATATAAAGTTTTTATTGTACACATTCATAAATCAAAGTTTATTTTTATTGTAAAAAATATAATGTATTGCAATTGAATGTGTACTTCTATTTGGAGGAAGTTCACTCTCACTTAAAATCCACTTATGATTTGTAGCATTGAAAACTATTCTTCACTTTTAATATTATTTTGTAAGATCAAATGGCTTCAAACTAATACTTTGTATTTTTGCACACTAAATAAAACACAAATGGTTCTTATTTGTTCTCACTAGTCCTGTTCATTTACCCTTGTTCCAACCAAATTGATTTATTCATTGTCCCCATATATGTTCCTGCTTTCCTGTCTCTGCTGCTTCCTCTTCCCTTTTATTGACCTTTGGACTCACCTTGCATCAAAGTTATTGTCCCTAGCCCAGTGGAAATACATGTATTTTGTGAAGACTTCCCTGATCTCTTCATCTTGAAGAGATTATTCCTTTCTCTAAGTTTCATAGCTCTGCCAGTGAGAATCCAGTAAGAAAAACAAAAACCACACCAGCTGTTTTACCAGAGAATTTAATATAAGAAAAATTTTAAACAGAGACTTGGGGCATAAAAGGTGAAGGGAACCCTGAGATTAGGAAGAGATAGTAATTGTGGGAGAGAACTAGCCTCCCCCTAGAGCTGGGGGGACAGAGAGAAGAGGTTGGAGATATTAGAAACAAGAAGGTGAGCAAAAGGTCTCTGTGGTGCTGGGGCTCACACCTTTGGAAGGCGATGCCTCAGGAACTCAGAGAAGATGCCCAGAGACTGGGACTTGGAACTGTCAGAGGCATCCCATTGGCTGGAGCTTGTATCTGCTTTGAAGACTGAGAAGGAAATTGAAAATGGAACTACTTCATGCTCTGAAGGTAATGGACCATTGCTAGGGTGATGTTGGTAGGAGCAGGAAGCAAAACAGTAAAGAGGCATATGCCTTCTTCCTCATTCAGCCATCTAATCACTCAGTTGGAGAAAATGAACAGGGAGCCAGTTGAGCAAAGAGAAACTAGCTCCATTACCACAAAACAGAGCATTGAAGGATGAACTTAGCCCTGGTAGATAATAATCAGCACTATAGCATCTCAATTATACCTCTCTCCAGGTACTTAGCACTTTCTGTTCTATATTATCTTCTCTACTACTGTATCTAATATCATGGAGGGTAATAACTATATAAAATTTATATTTTGGTTTTCCAGATTTCAATTATTATTTTTAAGTAAATGAATATGTGAATACCCTCAAATTGAAGTCCTTTCCTTTTCAATTTTAAGTATTGAATGTTTTATTATACAGAAAGATCACTAGAAGGTTATTTTTTCTTTTATTTGACACTATAAATAACTTTAGGATTATATTGATTATGCTTATTATAATACATATATCTAAAGAAATATAAACGAGAGTGTTCTTTTTAAATTAATATTTTAGTAGTCTACATAATTATACAAATATTTCTTCAATTTCTCAAATGACTTATTGTTTCTCAGTTCAGCCTTACTTTTTTTCCCAAGAGAATCCCAGAAAGGGAACATGAGGGTGTTTTTCCAAAGCTGAATCCATCAAAGGAAGAAGCAGTATAGGTAGTGCTAGAGGCATGATAAAGCTGGGGGCAAAAGTGAGGTTCAAAATGAAAATCTTTATGCTAGTCACATCCTAAAATGACTTATGTCACAGTTTACTCTCCTAGCGTGTATTAGTCACATCGGGGCAAATCAGCTGACTTCCTTTAGTGTAAATAGTATGCATTTAATTTGACAGAAGGCAGGAACTCCCTGTTGAGCAACACTAACATATCCATGTATAAAAAAGTACTCACATATAGATTCAAATACATAGATCTTTACACATTACACTTCAGAGCTTCAGAAAACAAGAAAAAGACCATTTAATGATTGGAAAGATTTTGCAATGAGGTCTTTCTTAATGACTAATTCAAACAGGACTTAAAACAGAGTTGCCTTATGATAAATAGCTTTAAAAGATTTTATTAATGATTTGAGTCTTCAATATATATTTAGTGTGGGAATATTATTGTGGATATGAATGTAGAACTATAGAAGTCCTGAGTTTGTTCTGAAAAGTATGAAATCAGCATTATAATTAGTTGTCTAAACTTCATTTTCCCCAAAGGAAACTACTTGTTCTAGTGAAATAATTTTATTTACATCATGACAGGTTTTAAACTATAAAACAACAGTAAACTATGAATTGACTATTCATTTTACAAATTATTGATCGTACAACTATTTTTATTACAGTAACTCCATTGTATATTAAAAAATGCAATTCCATTTATCAAAATTGAATTTGCACACAGTTTTGCAGTTAATGATTTTTTGCACGTACTAATCTCTATTGCATGAGGCACAATCGTAGTTAAAACTGAGGAAAATTAAACTTTATTGATGATATAGTCAGTATCCTTTTTGGAGAATATAAGGAAATGTTCTCAGTAGAGTTGTTCATTCAGATCTTATTTATAAATATTTCTGTAATTGTTCATAAATATTATCCATAGCTGAAGTTCAAGTTATAATCAATATCATTAATCTGTGAAGGGCCAGCAAAGTCATTTGATTTATAAAAGAACCAGTAGAGCACAAAAGTAAAAAAAAAAAAAAAAAAAAGCACAGGATTTGGGTATTTTTACCCCATTTTGAACTCCTTCACTTACTAGCTATGTGACTTCAGACAAATTATTTAATGTATCTGAGCCTCTCCATGTACAAAATAAAGAGACCAATATTTATCTCTTATATTTATTATGTGGATTTAAAAATCTCAGTAGGCCAAGTACTTAGAATGTAGTTTCAGTATAGGGTAACTATTATGAATACAGTGCTATTGTCAAGTATAACCATTTTTATCTGTCTTCATTATATAGACTATATTAGATATAGGTTATTATTAGATATCTATAGATTATTAAATTTTCATTTCATGAGTTCATTTAGATATAAAGCTGCTTGTGTTTCACAACCAGTATTCATCTTATATACCTTTTCTTCCCTGAAACCTGGAGAATTTTAAAAATTTGTATGCTAGAATATGCTACCTATCTTCAGAGAATACTCAAGCATGCATTTTGTTCCCCACAGTTCTGCTCTCTAGCCATTCTTCTTTCAGCCATTTTTAGTAATGTTCTATGGGCTCCACATGGCTTGGGAGTGTCCTAAAACTGATGGAAGAGTTTATTAAATAGGTATTTGTGTCCATGTCTCTAATAAAGATGAGGTCTGGGAAATTTAAAAAGTGGACAGGATATAGCACTTGCATAACATTATATTAGACCCTTTACATACATTATATCATGATTAGGATTTATTATTATGGTATAATATTTTTCTAAGGCAAATCTGTACTACTCTCTCCATTTGGAGGTGCTTCCCCAGCAAAAGAAAATTGGCCACATTGTGGCAAACAATAATAATTTTCATTATGAAATTTTAAAATTATCAATTGCTGTTCAACATCATTAGGGAACTTCAAATTAAAATTAATACCAGTACAGACCTCTTTTAATGGCGAATATCCAAAACACTGACAACATCAAATGCTGGTGAGGTTGTGGAACAGCAGGTACTCATTGCTGGTGGGAATGCAAAATGTTACAGCCATGTTTGAAGAGAGTTTGGCAGCTTCCAATCACTCTCCTGGGTATTTACCCAAATGAGTTGAAAACTGGTATCCACACAAAATCATGCACACAGTTGTTTATTGAAGCTTTATTCATAAATGCCAAAATTGGAAACAACCAAGACGTCCTTCAATAGGTGAATGGATAAACACATGTTGTCACATCTACATACTGGAATATTCTTTGTCAATAAAAATAAATTAGTTCCCAAGCCATGAAAAGACATGGATGAATCTTAAATGCATAATGCTAAGTGAAAGAAACCAGCATGAAAAGGATACATATTGTCTGATCCCAACTATCTGACATCCTGGAAAAGACAAAACTATAAAAACAGTGAAATCATCAGTAGCTGCCAGGGATTGGGGAGCAAAGGAGGGATGAACAGTGGAGCACAGGACATTTTTAAGGCATTGCACCTGCTCTGTATGAAAACATAATGGTGGGTAAATGACGTTGTGCATTTGTCAAAACCCATAGCACTATACAAACTATGAATCCAAACTATGAATCTTAATGTAAATGATGGTCTTGAGTTAATAATAATATGTCAATATTGTTTCAACAATGTAACAAATGTACCACATTAATGCAAGATGCTAATATTAGGGGAAACTATTGGGAGGTGGAGTGATGTGGGAAATATCTGTACTAGCACAAGTTTCTGTAAACTAAAACTGATCTAAAAATAACTTTTTTTTTTTTAAAGATTCATTTATTTTATTATATATCTCCCCTTCCCCCTGCTGCGGCGACGCGCCGAGAGTGGTCACTGCGCAGGCGCGGCTTTCCCCGCTTGTGGGCGGTCTCTGCGTCGGTTCACGGCCGGCTTTCAGTTCGCAGGTGGCTGGCTGCGCTCCATCGCGGGCAACCTGCCCTGCCCGTGGTGGCTCTTGCCATGTCCGTGGCAGCTTCTTGCCCTGCCCACGGCGGCTCTGGCCCACCCATGGCGGCTTGCCATTCTCAAGGCAGTCTGCCCGCTAGGAGAGGTCACCGGGAATCGAACCCAGGGCCTCCCATGTGGTATGCCGGCACCCTATCCACTGGGCTATCGAGCCGGCCCCCTAAAAATAACTTATATTAAAATAGTCAACTGAGGCATTAAAGTAGATATTCGCCACTTAAAAATAAAGAAAAAGTCAAAACAGCACAAAAATTTAAAAATTAAAATAAAAAATCATTTAGGACAAGTATCAATCAAAGGATAAAATATTAACTCAATAAGGTCTAATAATTATCCGCCTTGAATTATCTGGAAAGTTCCCCCAGTTCTTCACTTTATTTTAATTCACTAGCTTTTTTTTCTAAAACTGTTCAAAACACTAAACTATCTACTAGAATGAAGTTGTATGACTTTATATTATATCCATTTATCTTCTAAACACGTGGGTATGAAGTGGAAAATATTGCTAGGATTGAGATTTCATTATATTTTTTATATAGGTAAGAAATGAGTCTAAGTAAACTAAATAAAAGAGAACTGAAAATTGAAACAACAATTTATTTCTAGGCCATAAAACTTTGCCTTAGGGCAAATAATGTCTCCCCAAAGGCTACTGCCTATTCCCTAGAACTTGTGTATATTACTTTGCATGTCAAAAGTGACTTTATAGATACAATTAATATTAGCGCCTTTAAAATAGGGAGATTATCCTGAATTATACTGGCAGACTCAATCTAATCATGTGAGCTTTTAAAAGCACAGAAATTTCTCTGGCTGGAAGGAGAGATGCCACAGAAGGGGAAGTTTTCGAGATTTGAACAGGAGGAGGACTGGATGGGCTGTCGCTGATGTGGAAATGGAAAAGGCAATGTGACAAGGAAAAGAGGTGGTCTTAAGTTGCTGAGAGAAGCTGCCAGCTCCGAGCCAGCAAGTAAACAGGGACCTCAGACCTCCAACTACAAGGAACTTTAATCTGTCAAAAACCTGAATGAACTTGGAAGTGGGTCCTCCCCAGAATCTCCACATAGAGCCCAGATTGACTGACACCTTGAGTTCTGCTTTGTGAAATGAGTAGCAGAGGAACCAGCTAATCCCACCTGGACGTCTGACATAGAGAAAAGTGAGATCATAAATCTGCCTTGTTTTTAGCCAGTAAATTTGTTTCAGCAGCAAAAGAAAGCTAATATATATTTTCCTGTATTCTCTTTCCTATGAAAATGTACAACCATCAGAAGTTAAAGGATGTTTTCCAATAGGCAAAATAAAACTTTTAAAGCAAAATAAAATCTATTCTTACAATAGTTCAGGTTTTCACACTCAAGCTTGATTCATTACTTTCATATTTATTTAAAATAGCGTTTTTAAAATTCTTATGTGATTAAAGTTAATGTAATATTTATGCAATCAAAGTTGATGTTAAGATATATAATGATTTTATCAGGTAAGCCATGAATATAAATTACAAATTATCATAATTACTAAAGATCATAATATTTGTGTGAAGAAAATATTTTAGCAGAAATAATGGTGGTTCTCATTAATTTGGTGAGTACATTTTCACAATGAATATATTAACAACAGTTCTTAATAATGAATAAATAATAATAGTCATAGAGTATAGGAATAAAATAAAAATGTCATCAAAGAAAAATCCTTCTTTAAATGTTTTTGTCTGTCATTTAGGCATAATATAAGCAAGCAGAGTGTATGGAATTTAAAGAACATTGTAATCTCTATACTCAAAATTCTAAGACTCTATTTTAATAAAACACTCCTATATATGCAAAGATTATCCATAAAGATATTCATTTCTGTAACATAAATGCTGAAATAAACTAGACAATGAGAAATGCCTAAAAAAATTCTAGGATCAAGACAATGAAATACAATGCACCTGTATAAGAGATAGTTATAGGGGGAAGCGGATGTGGCTTAAATGATTGGCCTTCCAACTACCATATGGGACTTCCAGGGTCCATTTCCCAGGGCCACATAGTGAAGGCGAGCTGGCCCATGTGGAGAGCTGGTGCAACAACAACAAAAAAGAGGCAAAGAGGAGAGACAATGAGAGACACAACAAATCAGAGAGCTGAGGTAGCTCAAGTGATTGAGTGCCTCTCTCCCACATTGGAGGTCCCAGGATCGGTTCCCAGTGCCTCCTAAAGAGAAGATAAGAAGTGAAGACAAGCAGACACAAAGAGCACACAGCAAATGGACAAAGAGAGCAGAGAGCAAGTGAAAAAAAAAAAAAAAAAAAAAGGTGGGGGATAAATAAATAAAATAAATCTTTAAAAAAAGGATAGTTATGAATATTTAACAACTCTAATGGTCATGGCTTCAATAGAGAATAAACAAAACAGTGTTCCTTAAAATTACAATTGAAAATTTTAAAAGATTTTAAGTGGAAGAGAATAAATATAATAGTTTCAGTTAATGGAATTATTGTGATAGCATTTTTGTACTTTCAAACAGTTTTCTGGTCTTATTATTTGTATTATTTTATTGAAATGCCTTAAAATAAGTATCTGTAACACCATGTCTGTTTCATAGATCTTATGATTCTGACTAATGTCTGTCTTCTCACATAATTCTGTTGTTTGATGGTCTCTACGTTTAGACAGTTATGGGTGTCATATTATACTTAAGTATTCAAAAAAAACTTGAAAAGGAGGGAAGTAAAACTGATTCTTGAGATTTTGTCCAAACCACTCAAAGACATCCTCTCTCTCCAGCTTGTTCTCACCCATCCAAGGTCAGTGTGCTTCAGTTCTCATTTGGACTCTAGCAATAGCTGCCCAGTCTTCCTAATCCATTCCTCAGATCTCGCTGCTGTCAGAACGATGGTTTTCAGTAGGAGATCTGTCCATGTCACCTTGCTTAAATCTTCCAAGGGCTCTCCTGAGTTTTGAGGTTAATGGATAAAACTCAACTTGGCTAACAAAACTGAATATACCCTACCCCCAACCAGACTTTCCAGCTTCTTTTCTCTCACTTTACCTCTTTCTTCTCTTCATCTGTTTCTCTTCACTGGCCTCCAGTAAGTGTCCCAAATATTTTATATTAAAAAGTCTTAGTTCATGCTGTTCCTTCTGCACCACCCCCAAATCTGTTTGTACTGTTAACATCCACTCATCTTTTAGATATCAGCTAAAATACTTTCATTATACTTCAGGGTCTATTTGTGTTGTATATGCATCCATATTATGGTCATTCCTTTGGAGTAATTATTTAAATCAGTTCATCATTAAACTTTCATTTTTGGAATTATTTAATTATGTGTTTCCATGAACAGACTGCAAACGCTAGGAGGACTAGGTCTGTCTTTGTTACCTTGTCCTTAGAACATTGACCTATAGCAGGAGCCCAATAAATATTTGTTGAATTAATGAATGAATGAAAGTTACAGTATAATTCAGTTCACAAATAAAAACAAAAGCACGTTAAAGGAAAAATAAAAATTGTACATCAACCAATGAATGTGCTAATGGACCTCAAGTATTATAGTTCCATTCGCAAGGTTAGCATTATTGCATTTGAATCAACAAGTTACCTCTTCATGTCTTCCCATAAACCTTTTAATTACAAGTTGGCTTTTGAAGTGATTAGGTTTACAGAAAGAAGATATGGAGGCCATAAAAATGTGACTACGCTAACTCAATTATCAGTTTCATAAAATGTAAGTTAAGTTAGCAATCTGATTTTATATAAAATATTCTATCAGTTAATGTGACTCTAGAATTAAGAAAAGGGACTCTTTTAACAATGTTACTAAATTAAGTTTTGAAACTTGCTAGATTTAGCTATCACCCTGAACTGGGTAAAACTTGGCAAACAAATGAACCTTATTACTTCTCATCAGATGATCAGCTGGCCTTTTCAGAAAAATACATGGTCATTTATAATCTACCTTTGATTTGAAATGCCAGTATTCATTGAATTTTGCACAGGACGAGAGAAACAAACTCTCTATTTCTACATGTGTGAGAGTAGCAGGGTCTTTTCACTTAACAAACATTCCTTGAATGGGATAGAGAAATAAGAAGGAAATAGTCCTTACCCTCAAGAAGGTTAGAGGAAATGAACATGAGATTGAGTCAATAAAAGAAAGAAAAGGAAAAAGAAGATAAAACAGTGAGCATGCACAATGATGTTTTTGAAAAACAATAAATAATATTTAATGGTGACAGATGAATAAGACTGAGTGAAGAAGTGCGATAGTAACTAGATTCTGTGACATGAAGCAAAAAAATGACTATATTAGTTATATGATGAGCTAAATTTATGATACCATTAATTTTTTAATTGGCATTAAGTTGCTAGCAAATGAAAGAAAGGAGGAAAAGATGGTATTCAGAGCATCTTTCTTAAAAAATGAGAGAGAGACAGAAAGAATGGATGGTTGTACTAGTTAGGGTAACCCTATGTGCTATTACAAATAATACTCCAGACTTTCAATGTCTAAACATAATAGAAGTTTATTTAGAATACACATGTCAAGGTGGGTGGCTTTCCTGGGAACACTGAGGAACCCAAGTTCCACCCATCTTTTGACTCCACCATCACCAATGCCCTCAGAATTGTCTGTATTTAGTAGCTAGTAAGAAAAGAGAAAATGGAAAAGGCATGCCTGCTTAGTAAGCAATCTGTGTGTGTTTCATTTGTGGGAACAAGTCATGGAAACAACCCTGGTTGCAAGGTAGACCGGGAAATACATGCTATAGTCTACACTATATGATCATTATATGACAGTAGTTTGTACCAATTATGCTTTGTGAAAATCATTTTGATACACATTGTGTATGTGTGTATGGTTTATATGAATATAGACACATACACACACACATGCATGCCTGAAGTGTACATGTAGCAGAGCTTAACAGAATTATCTATCAATAAATTAGAGGAAAGGCCAAGTTTTCTACAATGAGAGGTATGAGATTCATCCCTCTGTCCTGTATCATCGACTATTCAGTTGTCAGAAAGCAATAATCTCTCAGGACGCATTGATCTCTCAGGGTTCCATCCACCTCTATTATTCCATGAAAAAAGAGCACAATGATAGGGAATTGCCTTTCACACGCAAATTTGCAGCTGACCACTTGTGGTTCAGCTTCAGCTTTCAATTTTCTGCTTTAGTTCCGGGCCTCCATTTGTGGTTTTCCCTGCGACTAGTCCTTCCTGATCACCCTCGTCTATAGCCCCGTTTGCCCTTCTTGCCCTCAGTCTGTTGTTCAAAAGTGAAATTATTTTCTGCTGCAGTCCTCTATGTTAGCTTTCACTTAGGCATTTTACAAAAGGTCTTGGGTAAGCACTATTCAAAATCTAAATTAATCGACCCCAGTTGGACACACTGGATTCAATATTAGAACAAAATGCTCAAAGACTGACTTCTCAACCAAGGACTTGTGGTGTGACCCTGAATGAATCACTTAATCTCCTTGGGCTTTAGCTAAGGGAATTACCTTAGTTACTCACTCCAAGATAGAGATATTGAAAGATCAATGGGATAATATATGTAAAGTGGTCTTTGGAAGGAAGCAGAAGGATAAATATGATTTCCTTGCATCCTCTCCTTGCCTTTAGAAATGAGTCATTCTCTTATATTTTGCCGTGATTGTCATATAAGTCACTCACTTTCAAGCACTGCTAGGAATCTGAGAAAAAAAGATTATCCAGAATAAATTATAGTAACAATATTAAGAATCATCCCTGATAGACCAAGAATGGTAAATAAAAGTCGTGAATATTCAGATTCTTTTTGTTCCAATTTGATAAAGCTGCTTTATGACCTTGAGCAAATCACTTAGTTGCAAATCTCAGGTTCTATGTCTCTAAAATATGGTAAATTTAGCATTGGCTTCATGAATAATATAAAGCAAATCTCTGTAAAGTGCTAGGTTTATGGAAATACTAAATAATACAGGATTTCTTATATTTTACCAATTTTCAGTAATGCTTCTTGTCTTCATTATTTAGATATGCCTGTCCTTTTATTCTTATCCTGAATTTGTATTATTTATTGCCAGATTGTGCCAAAACTTAAGCAACCAAAGATGCAAAACACAGTGTTCCCTTGGGGAACCATACAGATGAGGAAAGTAAAGAAGTCTCCAGTTCATCTGATATGGTGGTGCCAGGAAATACCTTTGTGATGCAGGCTGTGTGCATAAATGGACTTAGAACATAAAGCTACATGTAAGGCTGGGGGATGTCATATAGCCCCTACACTAAACTGGCAAGGCTTAGTGTGAGTCAAGGTGCTAATAACAATTAATAACCTGGAACATTTTCACAAATTAGTATATCAACTGGACTTTGAAAAAATAATTTATCCATCAGGGACATTTTAAGGAGTACAAGATGACCCTGATTGTACTGGGGATGATAGAAATACTTGTAAATCTTGCAACAGATACACATTTCAGAAGGTTTGTTACTGTCTGGTCCTCCCCTCTTTGCTAGCAATGTTGGCAGAACCATAAACCTAGATATTTATGCTAACTTATTTCCCCTGCCTGCACATGTGCACATTTCTAAGTCTTGATATAGAAGGGGACTTCACAAATCTAACTGTCTAACTGAGAATACTATGGTATAAACTGTAGCTTTAAAGGCTCATTTAATGTTTATTTTCAGCTCTTAAATCTTTAAAGGTACAGTTTATTTTGTGTTTTCTAATTCTGTACTGATTTTTAGTCATTTATGATAAGTAACCAAATGGATTAGTAAGTTACCCTATGTAGGTCCAAACCCTAATTCTCATTCAAGATCACTTCAAATGCCAGACCTTCCATCAATAAAGCCTTCCCTGATTCTCCCAGGGGAGATAAATGGTTTCCTTGGAACTGCCATATCTCTTCTATGGAACTAACCACTTCCAATCTCTTCAAAAAGCTGCTGTGTACATGTCTGATCACTTCAACTAGCCCACAAATTTCTAAAAGTGCAATGTTATGATGTGTTCATTTCTGTCCCTTTATAGGAACTATTCTATGCTCCCTACTGCATGTAAGATTACAATCAAATCCTTAATAAAGCTTATGCGTAGAGCAGACATAGGATTTATAGAGTGGAAGGAGGCTCTGTTAAGTATTACACTTGTCACAATGAGCATAAACTGGAACTGTCCTGGGAAAACTTGGATATATGGTTAATGTGTTTACATGGGCCTCTTCATGATTTGACTGTTAGCTTGGTTTCCAGCCTCATTTCTATCATGCCTTAGTATACATGCTGAGCTATAGTCAGGCTAAGTTATTTGCAGCAATTCCACACATGTGTGATGATCTCTCTCATGTCTAGATGAATTGGAATTCTCCATAATCTCTTCTTCAACTGTCAGAGAGAGCAAAACAAAATTACCCTATTAATCACAGTCTTGAATATATTATTATAATCCATTCTATAAATATCTATTTACCCCCACTTTACTCTAAGCCCTGCAGGACAGTGTGCAGGCCCTAATCATCTTTGTTTTTTTCATCCCCAAAAGAGGTTTTGGCTTATTTCAAGTACATAACGAATTGTGGTGTTCGGTGAAAGAATCATTTAAAATTAATTATAATCTAAACTAAAAACAAACATTACTTTTTGGGGTAAACACATAAATTATGTTCTAATAAAATTATGTGGCATCAAACCTAATAACTTCAGATTTTATTTCTTGAAAGTGGCAAACACATGATCTTTATACCCTGACTCTTCAGTAATGTTGAATAACGTTAAAAGACTAAAATACTTGGAGTAGGTCACCACCTGGAGAATTTATTTTTTCTGTGCAAACCTTTAAATTGAGCCTATCCCGATTCAGGTATGGTGACATATGTTGTGATTGTATTATTTCTACTCTCCATGTGTTGGTACCACCTTCACTTAAAAAATGCTATGTTCTTTAACATTACTGTTCTATTCCACCTATACTCCACTTCCAACATGAAAGTGTTGTACAAAAAAAACAAAATTGCATGTGTTCTTAATGATAAAACAAAATTCCAGATATTTCAGAGCAAATTAGTCTTATGATTTTAGTAAGATAAATTTTTAAAATAATAATGATTTTATTTGAGTACGTGGTGGTCTGTGCATATTTGTACCTATTTCCATGGACTGCAACATGAACATGGGGTTCATATAGGTTTTATTTTTTATAAAGTATAAAGATAATCATAAGCCAGAGTATACCTATTCCAAGTTTTGAAACAGTTCAATGAGAAGTGGAAAAATTGCTATTCTTAGAAAGCCAAAAACAAAAAAAGTGATTGTTAAATCAAGAGGATTGAAATATGGAAAACTGTGGAAAATTTAAGAGAATTTTTTAAAATATCAGATTAGTTCCACTAATCTCTCAGAAAAGGCCAAAGTCAGAGAGAACAAAGAAATGGGATAAGAATAAGAAATTAACAGTAGCTGAGAAATAGGAGCAAAGCTTGAGAGCAAAATAAAAATTTGCAACTTTTACATGGCTTTAAAAAAATTTTTGTTTTAATTCCACGTTGGCTTTTAAAATATATCCTTCAGTGCTTTTTCTTTGACATTTAGTCATCAGGCAGTAGTAAATATGAACATAACTTTCATTTGTTTAGAAATGCGATTTCATCTTCCATAATTACCATTGTAACTGCTATTAGCATAGAGCCTTGTTAATTCACACTAATGACAGGGAGACAATTGCTGGATTTTGCAAATTACTAAGTATGTGAACAAATATAATAAAAGTCGTGGAAATTTTATCTTAGTGTATACTTTATTCATTTATTTTGGCAATTTTAGCTTAGCTTTTAATTATTCTGATAATAGTAGGAGTAGTAAATCCTAATGCACATTCTATGAAAGTTAAAATACTCACAAGAGATATTTTTCTTGCCAACACATTGCTTGGGTTAACTTACTTAGAATACCAAATAATTCTGAGGAACAATTAATAAGGTTGTCTTTCTTGAGAGTGTATTTGACTTTGAGGTGGCAGAGCTATTGTACGCTGTACCTGTCTTTGAGAACTTCACCACACAAAGTTCAATGTTACTTGTAATATAATTCTTTTTAAAGATTTAATCTTTGTTTATTCTTTATTCAGACTTTGCTTCTTCCAGTCATTCTGAATTAGTGAAGTATTATAATTCATCTTGAACTCTGTTTAAGGTTAAATGACTTCTATCCATGATCAGTCAGCGTTACTGTTAGTGTTTTGGGTAGGATAAAATAAATCCCCAGAGTCTGTGATGCCTACTAATTCTTTCCCCAATTGTTTGTTTCCTATTCTGTGCAAATTCAAGTTGTCAGCTACTTGAAAAATCTTTAAAATTATGAACTATGATTGGTAGGAAGTTTTAAAGTTTAAACCCCCAGAATGGAAATTGAGAATTTTAGATTCTAACCTTGAGTCATAAAGAGTATCAAGGTATGAGACTTAGCTCTGTGGGGCCTGTGGAATTTTAATTGGTTTCTGAACTCTTACCTTACCTGCTGGGAATGTTCTTATTTTATTTCAGTGCACTAACTTGTATTCAGAATACTATGAATATATAGTCTTAAATCAGCATAATAGAAACTGGTGAAAGTGAAATAAATTCAAACATACCTGCTTACAATTCTGACTGCACACCTAAGTATCTGGCAGGAAAGCCCTGTCTTTTCCCCAGGTGGCCACACACTTGGTGAATTTACGCCTTTGCAAGGCTTGAATTGACTCACAAATCTCTCTGCACCCTTCATATAACTCTCCAACATTAGCATTATACAATTTTTTACTCACTAATGCAAGCAAAAACCACATGCCTGGTGTAATGCCATTGATTCATGCAATAATTATATATACAATACGGCTAAATGAGTGAGTAGGAAAAAAAAACCTATCATAAATGCCCATTTGATCTGTATTACCTCGGCAAGGCCAAATTTGGACTGACCTAGTTCTCCTTTGGAAAATGCTTTCGATTTTCCCATGTTAGTAACTTCATTGGAACCTAATTGTGTTTATGTGTTCTTCCACTACTCTGACTGTGTCCCAGCCAAGCATGTTTGCTTGCTGTTCTCATCCTTTTCCCTTAAAAAGCAATCATCAACCCTAAAAATCATGGGATTTCCCAAGATCCCTAAAGCCTTCCATACAGGAGAATGGAAATCACCGCCTTTTATCTTGGTCCAAAGCATTCTCACCAGATCACGCTTGTTACCTTTCTGACATATGAGTGTAATCTACACATTCCCTTTTTTGAAATTTTAAGTACAATTTACCTTCTCTTTCTAAATCATTTCGGAATTATATTAATCAATATTGATTTTGCATTTCAGAAAAAAACAGCAGAGTGTAGGAGAAATGGGTCTTAAATTAAAAAGTTTGGAATGAATCCCAACTGTAATATTTATGTGGCTTTGGAGGATGAAATGATCCCATTAAACTCTCCTGAGGTTTTCTCCTCATACACAAAATGAATATTACGCTTCAAAGTAAAAAAATTTAAAAACCACATAAAGGCGTAAGCTTAACCTTATAATAAATTTATTAAGGACATTCTTATTATCTCTTTTTGTTTGTACTAGCTAAGCACCCCATGTACCCTCAAAGGAAATAAATTGAATGAGTCTGAGAAATTTGACAAAAAGCAGCCTGATATTTTGCTGATTAGTTCATTTTTTAACAGATCAGGTGTCCAATAAACCAATAAACTGACTAGGAAATGAAATTTAATGTGGGGAGATTTTAATTTGATCCTCAAATATCAAGTTATGAAAATTATCCATTATAGAAAAATATTTATCTAAACTTAGCATTGCTTTATTTCGTATTTTTAAATCCCAATGATATCAAGCTTGACAGGTCTCACTTTTCCACAATATGGACTGTGAATTTTTTCGTTCCTTCAATTTCTATTGACATTTCATTCATTAATAGGACAATAAGCTGAAACCCAAATAACCATCCAGAATTAATTTTGAGAAGAAAGTAATGCATCTTTCCTTTACCTGAGGGCACATAAAATGTTTGAATTTAATTCAGTAACAACAGCAGTGGATCATTTTAATTTTCATAACCAATAGTGCCTGTGATAGTATAATGAAGTGCATCAGATTCATTGAGTAATTATGATGTACTTTATCGGATCTACAGTGTGCTGCCTGAGGAGTCACATCAATATATTTTTCCTAATGTATATTGTTATACATATATAATAAATTTTCTGTTTTACAGTCTTCTGGGAACTGAGGGAAATGATTGTTAACAAGAACACGTGAACTAAGGGAAATTAAATCAACTTTACTAAAAACATCTATAAAACATGATGCAAGCAGAGTAGAGTGGTCATTAGGGGGCCTCATTCCTGGAAATCAGTAGCAGTATTTCAAGGGTTCCTGTGCTGAGGACTTCTTTTTCTATGTGAGTTTGGACTCAGCTCCAGGGCATCCCTAAAACTGCCAAACACCCAGGGACTCCTGACTTGAGGTACTCTGCACTTTTAATGAGCTTGCTAAGTATGCCTCAAGCCTATGTATGAAACTGGGCCTGAGCATTATAGCAAGTGATATGTGGATTTAAGAGAGGATTGGTACAAAATGCATGTGGAAAGGTAAAACTCAGGAAGTTTTGTTTTGTTTTCCTTGAATACCCAAATTTTTCTTAACAAGAAATTTTCACTCATATTTTACTTATCCAGTTAACTGCTTCTCTTTCAGGATTGTGGGAGTTTAGATGGTTTCTATTTCTTCTTTTTACATTTATGTATTTTTTCAATTATGCTGTCATAAAATGCATTGCATGTAATTCTCATTACGAAATAAATTTTTGCACATTTTAACACAAAAACGCAGGTAAAATATCTTTCTTCACTGCCACTACCTTACCCTCACCTTTCAATTCTATTACTGTCCTCTCTTAATTGCTGTTTATAGTTTATTCCATATTCTTATAGAATTTTGACTTATAACTTTTATTTACCTATGTATCTTCTCTGTATTGTTCATATCTTGGATCATGTTATACATATTATTTTAATATGTACCACATGCTTTATAAAAGTTCCATTTTATTGCCTAGAATATAATTTATTTAACCACGGTTTTTGGTGAATAATTTTTTAGTGATTTTTGACCCCAATATTATAGAAAGTTCCCCTATATTTTCATAGTATATTTATAGATTATTCATTTGAATTAATATTTTTAGTTGCCAGGCTTTTTTATATGCAATGAGTTTTCCTTACTAGTAGACAAGTTCAACTTTCTTCCACATTCTGATTAATAGTTCATAATAAAGCCCATATTATTTTCCCTTTTGACCTTTCCCCTCTCCCCACCTCTCACCTGTGAACTTAGATTATTTAAGTTTCTTCAGGGATACTCAATTATGTCTGTCCCCTGTGTGAAGTTGTAGGTTCCTCAACTCTGATGAATTTTATAGTCAATCAGTCTCCACTTGCATAATAACTTCCAGAATCACCTCACAATTCTGCACTGTTGACGGAACACCCTCTCAACCCCAACAGAAATTAGGAAAAAATTGGTTAGCCCAATAAAGAGAAACCATAACAGTTCTTCTACAGACTTATTTTTATATTTCTTCTGCTACTTCAAAGAATTTTGAGAGGAAGATATTCAATCAGCCATCTTGAACCAGTAGTTTGTATCACCTGTATAACATTATGAACTATTCAAATTTTTAAAAGCTCTGTAATTTTCAGGGCCCAGCTCAATTGCCACCTACTGCCTAAAGCATTTTGTGATCCACCCCTGGTCATGTCTTTCTTTGTATTCCCATAGTTCTTTACTTGAGCTTCTGGTGCAGCATTTATTGCATTCTGCATTGTTTTGCAATTACATGCATATGTGTCTTTCTTCCATACTGGAACCTTGGTTAAATAAACATCAGAATAATGACTACTTTATCTTTATTTTAACAGCCATACTCACAGGAATTATGGGTAAATATTTATTAAATTGATAAACAGATAAATGTATGCATATCCGTTTGAAATAGTATAAGTAATAGATCCTAACGTGCAGACAGATTTGTTGAGCAAAGATATTTATCCATCTGTCTTGCTGTGACCTAATTGTGGAAAGTGATAAAATAAATGTTTTTAAAATGTACTTGTAATTTTTTTATTGTGCTACACAATAAAGTATTTCAACAATTCACACATACTTAATTGTCTTCGAAATTTTATTACTTTTCTACTACAAAGATAAACATTGTTCCAATACTTTCAGGCCCTTAAGGAAGGAAGAATGATTTTCACAGTAGTTTATATAAATGCTGATCTTTAAATTGGATCAGAAAAGCTTCCTTAAAAATAACAATAGTCAAGAATTTAGACTCTCAATTGCAATATCAAATTAAATTTTCAGTTATTCCTAGCTGT
Source organism: Chaetophractus vellerosus (assembly GCA_004027955.1). Lineage (NCBI taxonomy): Eukaryota > Metazoa > Chordata > Mammalia > Cingulata > Chlamyphoridae > Chaetophractus > Chaetophractus vellerosus. The sequence goes on along the minus strand of PVKH010000899.1, from coordinate 9,946 downwards.
GGGGAATTAATAAGAGGTTAGATTGGGAAGCAAAGGAACTTGTTACTTATGTAGCAGAGGTTTTTAAAGTGATCCATTATAAAGCACAAATTGATGACACATTTTAGAAGGTCATTTAGCAATGAGGCTTTGTAGTTTGGGGTTTTGAAGCAATCTAATTAAATATCCCCAATTTGAAAAAATGTTAATTCTTGGCCATGTAGGGTATTATATGGCATTTAAATTAAACTGAATTGAGAAAAGTTTCAATCTCTTTTTTTGTAGTCACTATACTGAGACTAGACGGCACCTTTCAGGGCATTGGGAAGAAATTGGCTAATCATACAGAGATAACCCATAATAAGTAGATGAAACATAAACATGATACAAAAGTCCCAGTAATGATTTTGCTATTCTATGTAACCATGGTTATAGCATTACAACTTTTTTCAACTCCATCCTGGAGTCAGCTCTTTCCTGGCAACATTAAATACATTAAATACAACCCCTGCTCTGATTTGACCACTGTTCTGCTTCACTGTGTCACTACAATGTATTGACAAATGAGGCACATGAGAGGGTGAAGGTGTGGGATCTGAGGGACCTCCAAATTAACAAACATGTTTATAAACATCTATAGCTGATTGCTTCCAAAAATTATTTTTTTCTTCCAGTAATTAATACATAATTTAATACTGGAAAGGTAGATGTAATGTATTGATGTCTCTTAAAAATTACTTGGGCAAATTCACTACTTAATCTGTTTCCTTAATCTGTTTCCTGTACAGAAAATTTCTACAGTAATTGCTTATCTGGCAAATTGACCTATTTGAAAACTAAGTCCAGCGCATGCTTTCTGTCTCCTTTCTTAGGTTCCCACAGTCTCAGCAGTATTAAGGTTTTGAGATTAGACAGTGTCTCAGTTTGAGCATAGGTGATAAAGGTGTTCTCCTAGTAGCTTATTCAGCAATGAAACTGAGTATTCTGAATTATTGGAATGTAAATGGTGCCAGAATTTCATATATACTGGGGCCATTTCACCTCCACCCTGTTCTCTTCTAGAAAGCTTTTCATGGCAGCACTCCAGCTGCTTCTCTTCCAGTTGAATTTGAAATGTTCTATTACCTTGGCTAAATTTCAACTATGTCAGTAAAATCCCAAAGAGCAAATCAAGTTAGCAGCAAAAGTGCCTTTCCTATATAAATAGATGACTGACCCCCAAATATAAGAAGGGACACCCTGCCATCATGGTTATTTCATAGTCAGTTTTAATAAGTACAGTCATTTCCTTGTACATAGGCTTTTTATTGTGTAACTCAAACTGAAATTCAGTTTAAACAAACCACTTGTTTCCTTAGACCGAGAGCAGTCCATAGATGCACTTAGGGAGCTCACTTCTTGTGCTCCCAGTATGACCCACACTACTGGCTTCACCATTAACAAATGCCACAGACTAGTCTCAAAAAGATTATCCATAGTCCCCTAAATGGGAATTAGGACTAAAAGCATCATGCCATGCATCCTCAGTTAATTAAACTCTTGTGAGAAGCCTATTCCTTCCTCCCTTGACAATTATTCAAAGCATGTGGATTGACTATTACATACATCATAATTTTTTGTAGTGGATATCTACCATTGTCTTCTTTTCTCCCAAAGACATCGTTTATTGAAACCTAATGCCTACTCTTCTCTGTCATCATTCTTGGGGGTCCATGAAGGACTTCCATCTAACACTCTGATCCTTAGTCATCTCTTCTAAGGAGTTAGTTTTCCATCAACTTCATGAACCCATTCTCAGGAGACACGTGAGAGAGTGAAGGTATGGGATCTGGAGGAATGTTCAGTACCAAGCATTATAGACAACATCTCCAAAATCTCAATTTCAAATATTCCATTCTCTGACAACCACTTATAATCTCTCCACCTCACTTTGTCTATTAGAGCGACTTAAACCACAAATACCTACAATTCATTGACCCAACCAATTTTTTACTATACTTCATTCCACTTACCTTACTCACTACCCTTTTACATAACTCAGGTTGCATGGCTCAACCTTATAATTATTACTCCCTTACATTCTTCCTTATGTTCTTCACTTGTTTTTCCCTCATCAAACTTACCTGTCAAACCCCACCTTTGGTTAACTCCAGATTTTCTCCTACCACTAGAGTATATCTGAGTAACTGAACATGGTTGGAGAAAACCAACAGTTGTGCTGACTGACCTTAAAATTATGGCCACAGATTTTTGGCTCGGCACTACCTAGAAATCCTACGGTATCTCCCCAGTTAATTCAAACTCCCACACTCTGTGATACCTATTTTGTATCTTCTCTTCTCAAACCTCAGTGTTCCCTCCCCATTCTTCTTAGTTGATTATCATAATTTCTATATTCCTTTCAAAAAAGTAATCAAATGAAAACATTCTAATTCTTCCACACCAAATCTACCAACCTGACTTCACTTTTACCCATATATTTCTTCTTTACTTCTATTTCAACAAATGAACTGTCCCTGATGCTATAGAGAACCATCATCTAAAGACTGTATCCCATCCTTGCTCATGTGCTCAAAGACCTTGTTCTTGCAATTTTTCCATATTTTTTCCTGGCCAACTGATCATTCTCAAATGCATGCAAACTTTCTGAAATGCTCTCCATCTTAGGAAAAAACCACCCTTGATCAAATATCCTTCCCCATCTAACCCCCTTTACAAAAAAGCTCCTCCAAATTCTCTTCAATTTCTCCCCTGACAATTTTATAGTCAGACTTTCAATCCTACTCTTCTACTGAAAGTTCACTTTTCTGGGTTGTCATTCACAATAATACTGCTGAATCTAGTGGTCAGTTCTCAGACTTCATCTCATTTGATATTTCAGTTCCATTTGTTAGAATTCATTATAACCTCCTTTATAAAAGATGTTATATATTTGCCTTCCATGCCACCTAATTTTCCTGGTTTTTTTTAATCCTATTTGACTGGCTACTCCTTTAGTTTCTTCTTTAGTTTCTTTTATTGGTTCCTCTTCCCCTCTCTAAGAAATTCTGTAATTCTGTAGTTATCTCACCTTGCATCTCTTTTCATTTTAATCTACCTTTATTAGTTAAATGATGTTATTCTGTGTCATAGCTGATGTGGGGGCTGAATCATATTTTAAATTTTACATCTGTACTTTTTTAATCTCATATATATCTTTGATTTTTTTTTTTTTGGAGGTACTGGGGATTGAAACTGGGAACTCAGACATGTGAAGCCGGCACTCAACGACTGAGTTACACCTGCTCCCCTCATTTGTATTTTTTTTAACCTGAAGTAAATCAGGGAAAGGGTGATTATTGTCAGATCTGTGCAGTGATTGTACCAATGTCAATTTCAATGTTGTATTTGAAATTTTCTCTGATTTCACTGCATTGTTATTTCTTTTAAATTAAGAAAAAATCAATACATGGCATTGTTCTTTAAATATATTAATCACTAATATATGTATTATGACTACAGAGCAATAAATCAGGGGAATAAACTGACACGTAGGCAATTTTTAGGTTAGAGGACAGTCAGTGAACCCCAAAATCAGTGAAACCTAAGCCTAAACAGTTATTTTAATATCTCAATAAAATTGATGATATTGCATTAAAATTGTTATAATATATTGGGCCAAAAACCCTGTATTATTTTTTTAAATGTCCATATATCACAAAGTCAGTTGTGACATATACAATCTGAGGAAATTAGGATCAACTACAAAAAACAAAAAATAATGAAGTGACTTAGGTGAAATAAAAAGACCTATCATTCCTTCCAAATCACTACAGAAACAAAAGATAAGCTAGATTACTAAAATTTAGAGGGTGAATGATAGAGAAAAGAAACATAAAATAATAGGAAAACCATGATGAAAAATAAAAGAAGTATATCAATTATGAAAATAGTCTTAAATGGAATAAAGTATCCAATTTTGAAAAGCCATTTTTGTTTACATAAGTCACATCTAAGACAAAATAACTCCAAAACAATGATGAATCATTATACCACAGGTAGATGCTCACAGGGTAATATAAAATGAAGAAATATGATAAGCTTTTAAATAGATATACTATGTTAATATGTTAAAAAAGAACAAATGCAGATGTAAACACACACAGAACATACACACTTCCCTGGAAGGATATAAAGTAAATGTTTACAGTAGTCCTTTACTAGAAAGTTGTCATGATTTTACTCTCCTTTACCTCACTGTATTAAATATTTTTGACATAATTATTATTTTAACATAAGAAAAGGTAAATGTCAAATCATTGTTTGAATAAACCACTGAATATCATTCAAATCCTTAGTGTTAACCCATTTACAAATTCTTTCACCTTGAATTCAAGGACTGCTGAAATCTACTCTATTTCCTACCTTCTCAATCATTTTTTGAACTCTCTTTTTAAACAATAACCTATCCAACCAAAAAATTCTACCTCTGATATCTACAGACCGTGCACATTCTCAACTTTAGCCAAACCTTAATGCCTTCAAGGTCCAGCTCACATTTCCTTCAACACAGGCCAGGCTGTGGAGCAAGGCCATTGAGTTTGGCCACACTTTATTTCTTCTCTAAGGGCTTTGGGAGCAGCATAACCTTTGGTGATTGTAGTCTCCATAAATACTCATATCATCTTCTGCACTGTTCATCTGGACACTTGATACAAGATTTCTGGCTAGTTATTTCCTTTGGTAATTATATAACCTTTTATAAGGGTTATGATTAAAGAAGTAGATTAAATCCTCTGCATATAGCTTAAAAGCCTACCTACAAAGGCCCTTAACAAATTTTAATATTTGTTCTTAAGCATATGATTCGTATGAGAATGTACTAGAATCCATTACTAAGGCTTGAAAAATAATTTTCATAAACCAAGACATATATATACTTAATCTTAGATAACTATTAAAATGATGGTTTTAGTACAAACTAGCATAGATCATATTAAATGGGTAACTGGATCTACAACATCTTGCTTTACTCTCTTGCCTCTTCTTGTCCAGCTATATCATGGTCCTTTCCATCTTTATGTATAAATGTTTTCACAGACCTCTCCTTGTGAGACCTTAGCCATCATAAGAAAGCAAAGTTCAGTAGTTTGAATATAAGTCACATTACCTTGGTTAAATAATAACTAGTGCAGAATAAGTAACTGTCTCCTATTGAATGGACAATTTAAAGAATTGGCTCATATCCCAGCCATAGAAATGGAAGGAAAGGGCCAAAAAATTCTTCAGATCTCTGATTCACCATATAGGCCACAGCTCCAAGATTTAAAAAAAAAAAAATCTCATGTTTGTTTGACATCATTTTGTGATGGTCTAGAAAATCCATATTAAAAATGACTCCTATGTAATTCTCCTGTATAGAAAACTTCCACCCCATGAGTGTAAATTGTGCTTCTTGACTTGCCTCCAGAAAGTTAGGTACAGAAAGGGTCTAAAACAACTTCACAGTGAAGAAACGTGACAAACACTACCTCAGCCTTGAAATCACAGTTAACATCACCAAAGGTAAGTCATGTTGATAGGCATCTACCCATTGTATGTTGAGATAAGAACGGCGCATTACTTCTGCGGTCTTTCTCCCCAAAACACACAATCCCAGCCAAGACACAAGGCAAACATCAAACAACCCCAAATTGAGGAGCATTCTACAATATACTTGATCGATAGTCTCCAGAACTGTCAAGATCATCTAAACAAGGAAAGTCTATGAAACTGCTCCAATCTAGAGGAGCCTAAGGAAACATAACAACTCCGTGTAATGTGGTATCCAGGGTAGAATCCTGGAAAATAAAAAGGACACATCAGGGAAAACTTGTGAAATGTGAATGAACTGTGGACTTTAGTTAATAGTAACATAGCAAGGTTGGTCCCTTAGTTGTAATAATGTACCATAGTCATGTAAGATGTTAACAATAAGCAAAACTGTGTGAGAGGTATACAGGAACTCTCTGTTCTATCTTTGCAATTTTTCTGCAAATCTAATCTTATTCTATAATAAAAAAGTTATTTAAATTTAGAAATGTCTCTTGTTCTGTCCACTATAAAGTACTATGTAATGTTTACAGGAAATACTCCACATGCCACATCAACTTCAAGTGGAGTGATAAAATAAATAATATTTCATCTTTGACATGTAATATAATTTATTTATTTATTTATTTTTGTTTTGTTTTGTTTTTTGTTACATATCCCCCCCTTTCTGCTTGCTCTTGCTGTGTGTTCATTTTTGTGTTCTTCTATGTCTGCTTTTTGTCTCCCCCTGTTGCGGCGACGCACCGAGTCGGCCCACTGCATAGGCAGCTTGCCCCACTTGTAGGTGGCTCTGTTCCATTTTGGGGGCAGCTCAGCTCCATTTTTTGTGGGCGGCTCGGCTCCGTTCACAGGAGACTTGCCCTGCCTGTGGTGGCTTTGCCCTGCCCATGGCAGCTTTTTTGCCCTGCCCACAGCGGCTTTGCCCCACCCACGGAAGTTTGCCCCCTCAAGGCGGTCTGCCCGCTTGGAGAGGTCCCTGGGAACTGAACCTGGGGCCTCCCATGTGGTGTACCTGTGCCCTATCCACTGGGCTACAGCCGGCCCCACATGTAATATAATTTAAATGAAAATTGTAATGGTTAAAAGAAGAGTGTAATTGAAAAAACCATACTATCATTTCAGCAAGATTATTTTTATATATAACCTTTGATTTTAAAGAGTCAAAACTGCTACAAATACAGTTGAACTACATATCTCAATAAATAAGAGGGAAAGTGGATGAAACCCAATAAAACTTATTATAATAATCTTGATAATTATGGGATGGTCTTATATCTTTTAGATGAAATCATTCTGCTATGGCTAAAGCATGATGTACTTCAGTCATTATTCCCTCTCACAAGTAACAACATATACTTTCACTGTGCTTTTGTCATTGGGCATACATAGTTAGTCTACTTTGCTAGCTGCCGAAAGCAGTATACCAGACATGGGTTGGCTTTTACAATGGGGTTTTATTAGCTTACAAACTTACAGTTTTGAGGCTGTGAAAATGTCCAAATCAAGGCATCATCAAGATGATACCTTCTTCCTGAAGAAATGCTGCCAGCAATCCTGGATGCCTCTGTCATATGGCAAGGCACATGGTGGCATCTGCTGGTCTCTCCTTCTCTTCCAGGTTTCATTGCTTTCAGCTTCTTGCTTCTGTGGCTTTTTTTTTTCTTCATTTGTATTTCATCCTCCTATAAAGGACTCTAGTAAGAGGATTAAGACCCACCCTGAATGAGGTGAGTCACATCTTAAGATCCTACTCACCAAAGGATCCTACTTACCAATAGGTCCACATCCACGGGAATGGATTAACTGTAAGAACATAATATTCTGGGGTCCATACAGCTTCAAACCATCACAATATTTCAAAAATGCAAGTTTATTTCTGCTAATCTATATACTGTTAGTCGTAACAGTATATAAATTGGAACTGTTAGTTCCAATAACATTTCTGATTTCTTTAGGAAAAAAAATAGTGTTAGAATATCCTACAGGCAATTATTTAATAAGAATTTTGTGCAAACATTTAGATAAAATATTTAAAATTTTAGATAATAAAAAATGTCATTTATTTATAATAAAGTTTATTTAGGAGCTGGGAGGTAGCAGAGAACAGAGAGTTCATTTACCACAGCATCTTCATTTTGCAAAGGAAGAAACTGAGGGAGAGAGGGGTAAATCATACCTAATTGCAAAGTAGGTACCGAAAACTTGACTCCTACTGCTATGCTCTAATACACTTCTCACAAAGTAGTATTTATAATAGCTATTTTCCCAGTGTTTAGGATCTTAATAAGTTTATTTAAATTACTGGCTCTCATAATTTCCAACAGCAACACGTTGCTATTAATGCTTTTGAAAATGGGGGCAAAATTGTACTCAATGCAATTTGTGGTTGAGAATAGGACATAAATGAATGTGCTATCCATAGCAGGATAAAGGGGTCCAGCTGGACATAGTCCATGGTCCCTGGAAGATCTTTCAGTATGGTCCATAATGCTGGATGGTTTCATTTTGTCTGTGTGTGTTAGTGTGGATGGCACAGCTGCACAATAATTATAAAGAAAACAGAGCTCATTAATTTTTGTCTTTCAATTATTTCTTATGCTAGAAATCCCTGTATGGCATGGCCACTTGCTAAGCTAGTCATCTATTTAAATTATTATTGAAACAGAAAATAATTATGTAATATAATAATTACAAGATAGATATTGGTTGTAAGTAATATATGTATATATCATTATATATAATTATAGGTAGATAAATACATTCATATATACTATACATAATAGGCAAAGGAAAGAAAGGGGGATTATAACCAAATAGAAAATTGATTGAGATAGATGCATCGATAGATAGATAGATAGGTAGATAGATGGATATAGATAGATACTACATATATACATATAGCTTTATCTTTATACTCTCCTATAAACAGCTAAATTCTAACATCACTGTTTCAGTTGATTGGCATTTTCATCTTAGGAATTCAGAAAAGTCTATGGAAGCCCTCTGGATTTAATTGCCAAAAGCCTCCAAACTCATAGAAACAATTTCTTCTTTGCAGAGAGCTTTGGGGATTATGACCAGTTTCCTGATTCCTTTCAGGGGATCAATTTCTTCATTGAATTTTTTTAGGAAAGCAGGGAGCTTGCTCTGAGCCTGTCAAGGAACCAATGGTGAGCACAGGGTAGCATAGCAATGGAAGGAACAGTGGAATACAAAGCTCCTAGTAGCACTTACTGACATACCCCATACAATTTCTGAAGATTTCACTCTAGCATCACCCAAAATGGAGCTCACTCATGAAGGCACAAAACCAGCCTTTTGACTGTTAAGTCTCAACATGAAGTAGCATCTAGAAGAGCTAGACATCCCTGCTATTGCTCAAGTCTTAATAGCTCAACTAAATGAGTTGAGGAGGGAAGGGCCAAAAATAAAGAAAAGCACTTGCTTCTCTCCTGAAGATATTTTCTTCTACAAGAAGGGCAAACTTCCACCATGATGAACCCAATAGAATGGGAGTTAAAAAATGAAACAGCTAGGAAATCAAATGAAGTAAAATGCACTGGTAAAATTTTTCAGCAGGGTTTATATAACAGGTAAAACACTATTTAAGCTGACCTTATCATATAAAGTTGTCAAAATACTTTGAGGCTATCTCCATAAACTGCCCTGTTTGATATAGTATACAGACTTTGACATATCCATAAATATATTATATATTTTTCATGTAGACTTTAAGATTCATATCCTAATATAAGTACTTGAATATTCTCCAGCTGGATTGAGAGGACCCATATATAGCAAGTTTTTGTCATATCTTGTTGATATACTAGCTTTGATTGTGTTTTAAAAACATGTCAAAATTTAGGAGTGACATTACAATTTTTCTTAATTAGAACCTCAGACATTTGGATGATGCCAAAGGCTTAGATAAATATTCATTTAAAGAGCCATGTTTACATTTCACATGCTTCTTTAGCAGGTCAACTCCAAGAGAAGTTGTACCCAAACAAACTGCCTCTGGGGAGAACAGTCTTTTAACACAGGCAACTCTTAACCACTAGGAAAGTTAAGTCAATCAAAAAAGCAATCAAATCAGTAAAAATAATATGTTGACTCTCTTACTGATTCCTTGAATGGGATATCTCTGCTTCACTAAAAAATGAAAACAATTTTAATTAACTTCAATAAGTGAGTTGACTTATTCCTGTCCATATAGCTCAAAAATATTTTGTAAGAGCAAAATAAAAAACAAAACAAAACAAAAGAGCAAAATCATTAACTCAGTCACTTGATGTTTCTGAATTGACCCAACTATTCCTTTTTTATATTCTCCTTAATTCACTGGACATTATTATTATTATTCATATTACTTTATATGTATTTTAATGTTTTTTTT
>PVKH010000898.1:0-33614 GCA_004027955.1 Chaetophractus vellerosus | reverse complement strand
ATATATGACCAGGAAGCACAGTGTACTCAAATTAGAATAAATTCAAATAGACCTTCCTCAAGACACATATTATTCAGAATGCCATATTCCAAAGATAAAGAGAAAATTCTGAAAGCAGCAAGGGAGAAGCAAAACATCACATACAAGGGACATCCAGTAAGGCTTAGTGCAGATTTCTCTTCAGAAACCATAGAGAAGAGAAGGCAGTGTATGCTATAATTAAGGTACTGAAAGAGAAAAACTGCCAGCCAAGAATTCTTTATCTGGCAAAACTGTCATTCAAATATGATGATGAGTTTACAATATTAACAAATAAACAGAAACTAAGAGAGTTCATAAACAAGAATTCAGCTCTGCAGGAAACAGTAATGGGAGTTCTGCAGTGAGAAAAGAAAAAACAAGAGAGAGAGGCTTGGAAGAGAATACAGAAGTGAAGACTATCAGAAAGGGTAACAAAAAGAGTAAAAAGACAGACAAAAATAAGATGACATATGAAGGTCAAATGATAAAATGGTTGAAGTAAGTAATACCTTTACAGTAATAACATTGAACGTTAAAGGATTAAACTGCCAAATCAAAAGACATAGGCTGGGAGCAGATGTAGCTCAAGCAGTTGGGCACCTGCTTCCCACATGGGAGGTCCCAGGTTCAGTCCCCACAGCCTCCCCAAAACGGAAAAAAACAAACAACAAGCAAATGAATGAAAAAACCAATTCATGGGAGCCAATGTGGCTCAGTGGTTGAGTGCTGGCTTCCCACATACGAGGTCCCAGGAACCTGGCCCTGGTACCTAAAAAAAAATAAAGACACAGGCTGACAGAATGGACAAGAAAATATAAACCATCCATATGCTGTCTGCAAGACACTCATCTTAGACCTAAGGATGCAAATAGACTGAAGTGAAAGGCTGGAAAAAGATATTTTACACAAACAGTAACCAAAAGAGAGCAGGGGTAGCTATATTATTATCAGACAAAACAGACTTTAAATGCAAAAAAGTGATAAGAGATTCAAAAAACCATCATGTATTAATAAGAGGGACAATCTACCAGGAAGGAGTAACAGTCATAAATATCTACACATCTAAACAGGGTGCCCCAAAATATAAGAAGCAAACTCTGGCAAAACTGAAAGGAGAAATAGACGCTTTTACAATAATATTTGGAGATTTCAACATGCCACTCACATCAATAGATAGAACAAGTAGACAGAAGATTAACAAGGAAACAGGGAACTTGAACAATATGATAAAATGAGCTGGACCTGACAGACACACACAGAACACTGCACCCCAAATCAGTAGGTTATACATTCTTCACAAGTGCTCATGGATCCTCCTTCAGGACAGACCACATGTTGGGCCACAAAAAAGCTCTCAATAAATTTAAGAAGATTGAAGTTATACAAAGTACTTCTCTGATCTCAATGGAATGAAGATGAAAATCAATAATAGGTGGGAAAGGGGAAATTTTGCACATATATGAAGGAGAAACAATACACTCCTAAACAATCAGTGGGTCAAAGAAGAAATTGCAAGAAAATTAGTAGATATCTCAAGATGAATGAAAACAAGAACACAACTTATCAAAATTTATGGGATACAGTGAAGGCAGTGCCGAGAGGAAATGTATAGCCCTAAATGCCTATCTTAGAAGAAAGAGCTAAAATCAAAGACCTAATTGAACACCTGAAGAGACTAGAGAAAGAACAGCAAAGTAATCCCAAAGCAAAGAGAAAGAAAGAATGAAGATTAGAGCAGAAATAAATGAGATTGAGAACAACAACAACAAAAAAATAGAGAATTTCAACAAAACCAAAAGCTGGTTATTTGAGAAGTTCAATAAAATCAACAAACCCTTAGCTAGACTAACAGGGAAAAAAAGAGAGAAGATGCAAATAAATAAAATCAGGAATGAGAGGGGGAACATTACAACTGACACCACAGAAATAAAAAGGATCATAAGAGGACATTATGAGAAACTGTATGCCAACATATTAGACAGACTAGATGAAATAGACAGGTTCCTAGAAATGCACAAACAACCTACACTGACTCTATGAGAAATACAGGAACTCAACAAACCAGTCACAAGTAAATCCAATAAAGAAAGGTCCAGGACCAGATAACTCCACAGGTGAATCCTACCAAACATTTTTTATTTTTTATAATTATTTTTTTGGTACATATCCCTCCCCTTTTTCTGCTAGCTCTTGCTGTGTGTTCATTTTTTGTGTTCTTCTATGTCTGCTTTGTCTCCCCCTGCTGCAGCAATGCGCCGAGTTAGCTCACTGTGCAGGCGGCTTGTCCCGTTTGTGGTCGGGTCTGCTTCCGTTCCCAGGTGGCTTTTTTGCTCCGTTCGCAGGTGGCTTTGCTCCGTTTGCAGGTGGCTTTGCTCCGTTCGCAGGTGGCTCGCCCTGCCCATGGAAGCTTTTGCCCTGCCCACGGTGGCTCTGCCCCGCCCACGGCAGCTTTGCCTTCTCAGGTGGTCTGCCCGCTTGGAGAGGTCCCTGGGAACCAAACCAGGACCTCCCATGTGGTGTACCGGTGCCCTATACACTGGGATATACAGCCAGCCCCTCTACCAAACATTTTGAGAAGATTTAATACTAATCCTATTTAAAACTCTTCAAAAAGAATTGAAAAGGAGGGAAAATTACCTAACACATTTCATGAAGCCAAAATCACCTTAATACCAAAGCCAGATATAGATACTATAAGAAAATTATAGACCAATCTCTCTAATGAAAATAGAATCAAATATTCTCAACCAAATACTTGCAGATCAAACCCAACAGCATATCGAAAAAAATTATGGATCAAGGTTCAAGTGGGTTTTATTACCAGAATGCAAGGGTGGTTGAACATAAGAAAATCAATTAATGTAATACACCACATTAACCAACACTTTGAAAAATAGGGAAAGTTCCTCAACATAATAAATGGCACAGATGAAAATCCTACAGCCAACATCATACTCAATGGGGAGTGAATGAAAGATTTCTCTCTAAGACCAGGAATAAGACAAGGATGCCCACTGTCACCACTGTTATTCAACATTGTGCTAGAAGTTCTAGCTAGAGCAATTAGGCAACAAAAATAAATAAAAGGCATCCAAATTGGAAAGGAAGAAGTAAACTCTCACTATTTGCAGATGACGTGATCCTATATTTAGAAAATTCCAAAATATCTTCCAAAAAGCTAGGAGAGCTAATGAATGAGTTCATCAAAGTGCCAGGATACAATATCAACATGCAAGTTTCTGTAGTGTTTCTATACACCAGTAATGAGTGCGCTGAGGAGGAAATCAAGAAAAATTTCCATTTAAAATAGCGACAAAAAATCAAATATTTAGTAATTAATTTAACCAGGAATGTAAAAGATCTAAATTCAGAAAACTATAAAAACACTATTAAAAGAAATCAAAGAAGATCTAAACAAATGGAAGGACATTCTCTGTTCATGGATTGGAAGACTAAACATCGTGAAGATGCCAATTGAAGATGTCAGTTCTACTCAAATTGATTTATAGATTCAGCACAATCGCCACCAGGCCCCGCAAGCGAGTGAGCCCTCCAGGCCTCATGCACAGATGTGCTGTCAGGCCCCATGTGCGGGTGAGCCATCAGGCCCTGCCAAGCCGGGCAGCAAGATGATGACCTAACAGGAGAGTGACACAAGGGAGAGCCAAGATGAGACACGCCGAAAAACCAGGAACTGAGGTGGCACAGGAGGTAGGACGCCTCTTTCCCACATTGGAGTTTCTGAGGATCAAATCCCGGTAAAGAGAGGAGAAGGATGAGAAGAGAGGGCAGGAAACAGACACAGAGTATTGCCCAGAGAATGGACACAAAAACAGCAAAAACGGGGGTGGGGGGGTGAAAATGAATAAAAGTAAATTTAAAAAAATAATAATGGGGTGGGTTGGGGGAAATATACAGCAAATGTAAGGTATGGACTATAGTTAGTACTGTAATAATACTTTGACGATATTCTTTCGAGATTTCTAACAAATGTTTCGCAACAGTGCGGGGTGTTGGTGTGGGGTGATGTATGGGAGCCTTGTATGATGTTATGCTTGTTTGATTTGTAAGTTCACAACTTTCACTATTGTTTATGTATGTTAATGTATGAATGATATACTTCAATAAAATTTTTTTAGAATTCCAACAGCCTACTTAATAGAAATAGAAACAAATTTATTTGGAGGGAAGGGGTGCCAAATAGCCAAAAACATTCTAAAAAAAGAATCAAGTCAGAGGACTCACACTTTCTGACCTTTGAGTGTATTAATAAAGCTACAGTGGTCAAAACAACCTGGTATTGGCATAAAGATAGACATATTAATCAATGGAATCAAACTGAGGGTTCAGAAATAGACCCACACCTCTATAGTCAAGTGATTTTTTATATGCCTACCAAGTCCACTTTTCTGGACAGAATAGTCTCTTCAACAAATGGTGCTAGGAAAACTGGATATACATAGCCAAAAGAATGAAAGAGGGCCCCAATTTCACTCCCTATACAAGATTCAACTCAAAATGGATCAAAGATCTAAACCTAAAAGCCAGGACCATAAAACTCCTAGAAGATAATGTAGGGAAACATCTTCAAGACCTTGTATTTGGAGTTGGGGGACATCTCTTAAACCTTAAACCCAAAGCATCAGTGACAAAAGAAAAAAAAATAGATCAGTGGGACTTCCTCAAAATTAAATACTTCTTCACCTCAATGGACTTTGTGAAGAGGGTAAAAAGGCACACAATGGGAGAAATATTTGTTTTTGTGCTTCCTGTCCGCTCTCTGTATGTTCTTCTGTGTCTGCTTGTCTTCTCTTTAGGTGACACCAGAAACCGATCCTGGTACCTTCCTGAGTGGGAGAGAGATGCTCAATCTCTTGCGCCACCTCAGCTCCCTGTTCTGCTGTATCTCTTATTGTCACTCTTCTGTGTTTCTTTTTGTTGTGTCATCTTGCTGTGCCAGCTCTCCACGTGGGCCAGCACTCCTGCATGAGCCAGCACTCCTGCGCGGGCCAGTACTCCATGTGGGCCAGCACTCCATGTGGGCCAGCTTGCATTTACCAGGAGGCCCCAGGAATCGAACCTTGGACCTCCCATATGGTAGACGGGAGCCCAATTGCTTGAGCCACATTCATTTCCCTATGATTTAGTTATTAATGAACTAAATATAATGAGCAAAGTCATGGAATTAATAGCTAGAATATAAGTCACCAGAAAATAGAATGTGGTTAGAGAATCAAAAGCTGAGGTTTAATCTGTGCAAAATTGATAAAAAGTTGTTTGTAAATATTTGGAAATGAATAGATGGTGAAAACATATCATAGGATTTGTTATTATTAGTGCTTACATATGGGTGTGATAGTGGTTTTGTTTTTTCTTTTTTTGGAGTAATGAAAAGGTTCTAATTGATTGAAGTGATGAAAGCACAACTCTGTGATTGTACCAAATGCCACTGATTGTACACTTTAGATAATCTGAATGGTTTGTGAACAAAAAAAAATAACAGGGTGAGTTAGGAGAAAAATACACCAAATGTGAGATATGGACTATAGTTAGTATTAACACTTTGACAATGCTCTTTCATAATTTGTAAAAAATATTTCACAACAATGCAAAGTACTGGTGGTAGGGCGATGTATGTGAGCCCTGTATGATGTTATGCATATTTGTTCTGTAAGTTCACCACTTTTACTATATACTTATTGTTTAGGTATGTTCATGTATGAATTATGTACTTCAAAAAATTTTTTAAATAAAAAAATATCTTACAGGCATTGTACATAAAAGAAAACTGGAGACCAAGGTGTAATTTTTGTTTGGTTTGGTTTTATTTTGATTATTCCCTGGAAGTACAAGCACTTTCCTCATTAGAGTAAGGAATGTTTATTCAGATTCTGCTTAGATTCATATTGAACATAGTCAAGTCACATTTTATTTAGCTTGACTTCACCTGTAATTAGCCTAACTCCAAATATAACAACTCTGTGTCTTTGATATTTTCTTTTTCAGTATTTGAACTGGGAGCAGATTGGGTTGTAGTTTTAGACTTTTTTAACTTATATTTAGATTCATTTCTGGCAGGGTCCATGTCCCAAGCACTGTCAGGATGAACAGGACAGGAATATGTATTTTTTGTCCTTGTTTCATTCTGTCCTCCACTTCCACTTTCTTGGCAATATTTGGGTGTGAGTGCTGTGTGGTGAGGGAGAACTGTAAAGCTGAGAAATTTCTTTTCACATCTGGGGCTTATTCTTGTTACCTATTGCACCATCACACATTATCCTAAACTTTGCAGTTAAAAGAAAAACATTTTATTATGCTGAGAGATTATGTGAACCAGATTGGAGGTGACCCAATGGCTGGCTGATGCCGGTAGTTGGCTGGGTCCTTAGGTATGAGGCAGAATACCTCCACCTGACTTCTATTCATACCACAGCAGCCTTGGACTCCTTACATACAGTTCAAGGTTCCAAAGTCAGGTGTCCCAAGAGGACCACCCAAAAGCTCGATGACCCTTGACTTATCCTCAAAATTCACATATAACTACTTCTGCCATTGTCGCAAGCCAGACCAGATTCAAGGGAAGGATAATAGACCTACCACTTGATGGGAGAAATGGCCATGTCACATTGTAGGAAAGAGAATATAGGATGATTTCAAGGTTATTTTTTGAAAACTCTGCATCCCACAAGCCCTTACTACTCTTTACTGGTTTCTCTTCACCTCCATCTTTGGCAGGCCTACTGTGTCTGCCCATTTTTAGACCAGGCACCTACTCCAAAGTAGGAAGATACTGGGGCTTTCTGTTCACTTATGAATGCCTCATCTCTCTTTGGAAATCAATTTGTCCAGGCTTCCTTTTGCCCACTGCTACTCCTTCCTTATCTTCTAGAAAAGTATGATTTTATTTGGATATTTCTCGTTGTTACCACCTGTCTCTCTTGTCCTACAGCGGAACTGGAAGCAGAAATCAATCCATTAATATTTAATTTCGTTACCTGTGATGATTAAGCTGAGGTGTCAACTTGGCCAGATAATTGTGCCCAGTTGTTTGATCAAGCAAGTACTAGGCTAATTGTAATACAAGGACATCAGTGAGTTTACAGGCATAGATAGTTAATTACATCTCCGATCAACCAGGGAGATTGCCATCAGCAATGAGTGATATTTTATCCAATCAGTTGAATACCTTAAAAGGGGAAGTGATTTTAGCATTCAGAGAGAATTTCCCAGCTCCTCTTTGGACAGCGAACTTCTCTCAGAAACTCATCAAGGACCTTCATTGGACTTTCATGGGAGCCCCTGGTTTTCAGCCTGCCTGCGGAACCTGGACTTGTGCATCCCCACGGTCATGTGAAAGAATTTTATAAAATCTCATACTGTTTACAGATATCTCCTGTTGATTCTGTTTTCCTAGAGAAACCTGGCTAACACATTACCTATATTTTTCATTTCTATTAGTTCTTTTTTCCAAAATTAACTGTTTTGTATTTTCTTGCTTTCTTTTTATGATATTATTTTAAACATGCTTATTTTATAATGTGTCTTTATTATATAAAGTTTTTTTGCTCTCTGCTATTCCTTGTGTCTGCTGATACTGAGTCATGGTAGTTTATTTGCAATACGCTACTGCAAGCTCATTTTCAGTGTAATTTTATGTCTGTGGGAATCCTGAGCAACTTCGATGGTGAAGGAAGGAATGTCTCCCCAGAATGAATTTGTTTTTGCTTTGCCAGAAATTTCAAGAGCATCACTGTCTAAATGCCACTGTTTGTGTTAATTTCTTGGCCAGGGTTTCAAGACTGTGAGGTTAATATAAATTTCAACTCCTTAACCAGAAAGAAGACAGATTTTTTTAAAAAAAGAATTCTCAGGAAAAAAGATTTTCTAACCCAAATCATATCAATATTAACAAACTTCATTTTTACCTCCCAGTACTAGTGAATGGATTTTTTTTTTCTGGTTGATTATTTCCTTAAGGCTGAGTAAAATCCTTCATATGTTCTGGCTTTATACAAGGTACTGTCTCCAGTCTTCTCTTGTGTTGGTCTAAGACCCAGTCTCTGGTTCCTAAGTGCAGGTAAAATGGTGCTAACTTTTAATTTATTGCCTCTTACCTCCATATTCACCCACCCTACCTACTTTGTAATTCTAGAACTGGACTCTGCAGACTACCTTTCACCTTTGCTGGCTGGTTCTATGTTAAGATCTGCCAATAGAGGATGATAGAGGGCCATGCAAGATGTTTCGGTCAGCCAAAGGTGTGCCTTGAAATATACCAAAGATTGGTCGGTCTTTATAAAGGGTATTTATTTGTGGTAGAAGCTTACAGTTACCAGGCCACAAAGCATAAAGTTCTTCCCTCACCAAAGTCCACGTGTTGGAGCAAGACAGCTGCCGACGTCTCCAGGGTTCAGGCTTCTGGGTTCCTCTGTTCCCGGGGGCTGCGTTTCTCTCCGGGCTTAGCTTCTGTTTCCTCCACAAGTTCAGCTGTAAACCATGAGACTCTCTGTCTTGCGTCTCTCCACAAGGCCAGCTGTAGACTATCCAGCGATCGGCTCACTCCAACATCAGAACTGCTTCTCAAATCTGCTTCCCTAAATCTCTTCTCTAAATCTCTTCTCTAAATCTCTGCAACTCAGATCTGCTGCCTAGCCTTTATACTTGAGACCACACCCACCGAGGGGCGGGGCCCAGTTAATGCCCTTATCATAACTCAATCATGCCCAGATGAACAGATTAGTTTACAAGAATAATCCAATTTATATTTTTGGAATTCACAATTAAATAAAACTCTGAAACCATTACACAAGAATAGAGATGCTGCCAGATTTTATCTAGGTTCTTGGCTAAGCTACATAAAATGAATTTTAAGAGCAGGCCAGGTTAGTTATGCCAGTAATTTATTAAGGAAGAGAGAGAAGAGAAATGGGAAAAAATAACAGATTAAGGGTCCCAGGTTGAGAGCAAGGGGCTGAAAAGTGATAAAGAGGGCTGATTTACAGACTACAATTCCCCATTACAGGTTATAAATGCTCAGGTTTTACTTGCGTGTTGTTCCAGGCAGGGGACAAGAAGGCAAGAGCAGGGGACGAAGAAGGCAAGAGCAGGGGCCATTTTGCTTTGGCACTTGCCTTTTAAATCATTAATTATTCTGCCCCTTTGCTAATGACAAAGGAGGAGTTCCAGTTGTTTGCTGTTTTGATTGGTTATCCCACCCATCAATCCCCTGGGAAGACCCAAGGATACGACCCATGGAGAATATCCGGGGCTTCTCCTGGCTTCCAGAGGAAATCTCATTCTTAATGGGGGTTCTTGCAAGTTCTTCCAGCAGTCATCTTGGGGAATACTGATGGCCATGTGTTTAACGGCAGCGGTTTTTCTTCCAGGTTCAAGATCCATCTATTGATTCCCTATTTTACTAGTAAAGCCTGCCTCAGAAGCAGAAGGGAATTTTTCTTTTTCTTTTTCTTTTTTTTTTCCTGTTCTTTTCTCCACACGGTGGCAAATGGATCCACATGAAGCAGGCCTGGCAATGTTTACCACAGTGGCAGCAGCCCTCTTGTTCAGTCATGAGCATCCCCCAGCCCACAGCACTGGGCTGCTCTTGTGATTCATTGGTGGGCATCTTCCATCAAGTTTCTCCATTACCATTTTAGCAAGCAGCATGTTTCTATGACATCCGCACCTCAGAGGTCTCAATCTCTGCCTTGCAAGCCCTTTGCTATAAATGTCTAAGTTCCTTCTTCATTTACTTTTCCTTAGTTCCAGGGGTGGTAGCTGTTCTACTGCAGCTAACCACTGCAAACCTACTTAATGATTATTTATGTGAATTTTTCCCTCTTCCAATTAGTAGTGCAGGTTTCTGAACATGCAAGAGAGATCTGCTCAGTGGAAGCACATGAACCATACAACTATTACATTTAATCCTTCTCTTTGTGAAATGTAAATGCTGGGTGAACAAAGAATGAAGCAAATCATTTAGTGTGCTTTATACTGAGCAACTAAGGAAGCTCATCATACACCTAAAAGTTAGAAGAAATGGGACAGAGGTGATTGAGCCATGAGGTGTAATTTCCCCTTCTACCTTCCCTTTTATCTTTAAGCACAACTTTGTGTGCCTTTGTTCTTGGAAAATCACGTGAATGGTCCATTTAGCTATTTAGTTTTGCCAACATAAAGTAAAAGACCATCTTGTGGAATAAAGTCATTTGAGAAGCAGTGGTTTTAAGGACATAAACCACTCTATATGATAATGTACAAAGTTGCATTGGACAGTTCTCTTGGACTTTACTGGAGAAATGTTTATTTTATAAGTATGGATTTAAGGGGTGGTGTGCTTGCAAAGTATTACTTATTCTTATGAGAAAGTATTCTTGCTCAAGTCAAATGTACTCCTGTTGAGAGAGAAGGAGTTGAAACTAGGCTCAATGCACCTAGAATTTCACTTAAAATGGGGGTAAATTTGAACAAAAGAACTATGTAATGATGGGTCAAGTTAAATCTGGAAAGAACTATTGGTCTTTCACATGGTATTATTTAAGAAAGAATAAATAAGATTTTAGGAACCATACTGATACTGGATTATTGTGTACGAGAGTGTTCTATTTGGATTCCCAGGACAAGACACTCTCAGTAAGGAGGGGGCAAGGTCTTCCTCTAAATCACTGGATATTCTCATTCTCAATCATCCTGGAGAGAAGCAAATCCTGGGACAGACAAGGCCTAAGAACTGGGGAACTTCTTCTTCTATCTAGGCCACACTTATTTGGAGCCTGACTTCAAGTAGTGGAGTGGAGTGTGTCTGAGGGCATGTCCAAAAGGTGGGATTTTGAAAATGCCTTTTCACAGGATGCCAGGGCTGTAGCTACAAAGGAAAGATTCAGTCTGTGAATAATAATAATGCTAACAGCTAACATTTATATATTTCAGTATTATAGTATAATTATAGTACAGTATATAAGTATGTTATAGGAATTATAGTATAATGATACCAAGCACTTGATATGTGCTTACTTATCTGTCCTCAAAACAAACTCATATGGTAAGTTTTATTATTACTCATTATCTTCATTTTACAGTGGTTATATTTCTAGTACTCTGTGTAAATTTTGGTAATCCCACCTATGATCCAGTGATTCTAAGGATGAGTTTGTGTCCATGTTTGGGCCAGCATTGGTAACAGAGAACATGGAATTCTTCTCCTTCCAAGGCCGCCTGACCCCCAGAAAAACATGATGGTAGCAAATGATCTCAAAACTATAAAGGTGATTGATGGCCAATAGAGAAGGAGCTCTGAGCAAAGGAAGGAGATCCCAATTTGGAATCAAAGAATCCAGAATCCAGTTAGAAGAACAAATTGCACTCCAACTGAGAGAAAAACTTTTCCCCACAACTTCAGAAAAAAAAAAAATGCCAGCGAGAAAGAGATTTTGAAAGGGATGGAGAAGGAGAGAGGTCCTGCTACTGGAAAGTATAAAGTTGGAGTCTCTCTAGCAAGCTGACGTTAAGTATCTATCATCAATAATCTGTGTTTGTTTCTTATTGGTGAGTTGAATATTCTGCATGGCCAATTGCCACATAAATGAACTCTTTAGCTGTGATGAATTAAACCTTTATCAGGATACCCTTGACCATGGTTTTTACTGGTTTCACACTCATGCCTAAATATAAGCATTGAGAAAGCAGCACTGTGCCACTGTAGGAGCACAAGCCTCACTGTCATTAGACCTGGTTTTCTTCATGGTATACCTTCAATTCATTGTATGACCCTGGGAAAACCTAGGAGTCCTCTTTCTCACCTCTAAAATGGAGTTCATCTGCCTCACAAATGTATCTTCCAATTATAGGGTTTCTTCTTGCTAATTCTGCATAAGTAATAGCAGATCATCCCTTAAGGAAATGTTTTAAACTTTTAAAGCCACATTACAATAAAGATAAGATTTTTTATGCAAACTTGGTAAAAAAAATTGCATGATGTTAATTCCATTAACTTGGTGATTTATCTAGTATATTTCTAGGAAAAAATACTAAGTATCTCTCCTCAACTTCTTATAAGCTATCCACATTCATGTTCCCATCACATTCTAAATGTCTGCATTTATTATCAAACTTTAATTGAACTGGCTATAAATTTGTTCTTTCTGTTGATGAACCATATTAAAATTTTTTTCTGATTACAGAAGTATTAAATGATAATTATAGGAAATGGAAAAAACAGAGAGAAGTATAAGAAAAAAACTCCCATAATCCACATCCCCAAGATAATTATTGTGATTTTGGTATTTTCCTTCTAGTCTCTCCACCCCACCACAGGAATATGTCAGTATGGAGATATGTATGTATGAATATATATGCTTTATTTTATACATGACTTAGGTATATAATATATATAATTTTCTATGCTAACTTTTTTACTCCGCTTTATTCAGTTAGCATTTTCTCATGCAGTTTTTTTTTAAACCATTTCTGATGGCTACATAATATTAGAATACACCAGAGTTTATGTAAAAATCTCCAATTTTTGAGCACTTAAGCTTGTTTCTGATTCTTGATACATATTTCCAAATCATTTTTCAGAATGTGTTTCACTATCCCCAGCAGTTTGGGAGAGAAACATTTCACTGTACCATTGCAAACACTGAACATTTTCATTTGTAAATCTTTGCCAACCTGGCAAATGAAAAATGACTTGTTTTAATTTGCATTGTTTTGATCAATAAAGTTGAAGTTTTCATATTATTATTAATCATTTGTATTAATTCTGGGACTCATTCATATCCCTTTACTGATAGACGAAAGTTACTTTTTTTAAATAAGTAATGAGGGTTTTTTTTTTACATACATATATATTTATTTTTATTTTTTATTTTTTCAATTTTTACCAGGAGGTCCTGGGGATTGAACCCAGGTCCCTCCATATGGGAGATGGACGCCCAACCATTTGAGCTACATCCATTCCCCCCCAAAGTTACTTTTTATAAAGGTTTGGAAGAATGTCTATAGAATGAGGTGTCCAAGCAAGTCTGTATAGTTTAGTTAAGCATTTCATTTTGAGATAATTGTAGTTTCCCAAGCCATTGTAAGAAATAATACAGAGAGATCCAATGTACCCCCAGGATGGTAACATCTTGTAAAATTATGGTACCTTTCAAAACCAGGATATTGACATTGATACAGAGGAGATACAGAACATTTCCATCTTCATAAGGATTTATCCTTCACCCTTCCTGACTTCTGGCAACCACTGTACTCACTTTGTATAATTTTATCACTTCAAATATGTTATATAAGTAGCATTATACAGTTTGTAAGTTTTTTGGGATTAGCTTTTGCAATCAGCCTAATTCCCTGCAGATTCATTCAAGTTTTTGCTAGTATGAAAAACTCAATACTACTGCTGAATAGTATTCCACAGGATGTATATACCAGTCTTTCTAAACATTTAATGACATTTTAAAAAATAAGCTAGTTGAATTTTAAAGACTATCTCATGAATGTTTGATTGATTCAGGGACTGAAAACGGGAAAGAAAACACAATCACTATTCCAGAAATCATTCAGTAATTCCACAAACTCCAAGGGCAGACTATGGGCCAAACATTCCCCTATGCATTTGATTACAAAAACAACTAAAACCTAAATAAGGTCAAAATTAGTTAAGTAGCATTGCTAAACACTGGACCCCAGGTCAGTCTAAATTTCAGGAAGCAAGAAAATGAGCAGTTCAAAGAATTTTTTAACATCTCTACAATTTTCTAAAATATAACTCTAGGTTTAATTTAAAAGATTAAAACTGACATGTCTGGTTAGTAAATAGAGCATCCTATCCACTGGATTAGGCGTTTGCTAGGCCACGCCTTATATTTTACTTTAATGGAACAGCCTACTGAAGCCGAGTTTTAAAGAAGTAGCACTCAGGCAGGGTGCCGCAGACCAACATGCATCAAAGTAGCTTTCTCTTCCTATTTGCACCAGTCCTGGGCCACCTGCTTGGTGGATTAGCAAGACTGGTGTCTCTGCAAATACCCAATCCTCGTACCGATTTCTTCTGGACTCCAACTGCCTACCCGAAATTATTCGAAGATTTGAAAATAAACAAAACAAAATGAGGCCAGTGGGGCAGCATCAATAAGTTCCCCTCCACAATGTTAACCGTTTGGAGAATGTGACGCAGACCAGAAGCCAGAAGAAAAGAATTCTTGGTGCGTTCAAAGCAATCTCCATCGGTCCCCTGACTTTATTTCTCAGCTGTGGTTCAATATTTACAAAACTGCACCGAGAACTGACCGATCACACCCCGTTGACACCTGACCTGGGGCTCTAAGTATGCCACTCACAAGGCTTTGGTACAAAGTTTGAACGCTGAACCTTGACGTGTGCCACCCGGCGCGCTCGGGACCGAGAAGAGGGAAGCAAGCAGTTAAGAGAAAAGATTTCCCAGTCAGGTCAAGGTCCAGCAAAACAAACATCCTCCTCTACAAATTGGGTGGCCCCCTCCACTAAGATTTCTGAACTGTCGGAAGTGACGTAAGGGCCGTACCCGGAGGAGGCGGGGTCGCCAAGGGAGCGCGCCCTATTGGGGGCCGGCACAGGCCGGGGGTGGGCGGTGTCGGCGGCGGAGCTCCTGGCCGGGAGCGGAGGAGGGCGGGGCCTGGGCGCGCGACTCACGGGGACTGGCCTTTGGCAGCTGGAGGCGGTCGCTCGTGCTGGGCTGGGGGCTACGGCGAGCTGGCAGCCATGAGGACGGCGAGGGAGTCCAGACCTGGCAGGCCCGCGCTCCTCCCTCACACGGCGGTGGCGTCTCGGGGGCCGCTGGAGTAACCGGTGTCTTTGTTCACAGCACCTCGTCCTTCCCGTCGTTCAGTCGCTCACGCCGCCGCGCTCGGCTGGCTGGTCCTCGGCCCCGGATTCCCCCTTCGGCTCGTGCCGCGCGGATGCGGCTGCCGAGCCTAGGTTTGGGCTTTGCGCCGGAGTTGGAGGAGCGGCGGCGCCTGGGCGGCATGCAATGGGGAACTGCTGTTGGACGCAGTGCTTCGGACTCCTCCGCAAGGAAGCCGGCAGGCTGCAGCGAGTAGGAGGTGGCGGAGGGTAAGCCCGCGGGGGAGGGGCCCGGCGCCCGTGACTCCTCCTATTCGACCCCAGATGGGGAACCCCTTTCACTATGGTGACGACTTGGAGCCGGCCTGGATCCCCGCTGTCATCACGACTTAATACGCGTGGGGCGGGTGGTCGTGGTGGGAGCCCTGGTCTCCAGGGACCAACTCTTGGCCTCCCCGGGAAAGAGCTGGAGGAGGGGGCGAAGTGTCAGTCCTGCCTCCTCCAGTGTGATTTGCGCTATCACTGGGGGACCGTGTCACGGGAGGCATCTCGAGGAAGCATGAGGGCTCCCTCGGGCCAGTGGGCAGCAGTACGAGCTTCACAGCAACCCGGACACACCCTACATTGAGCTTGCGTTTAATGCCAAAGGAAGTGCCTCTATATGATCCTCTCACTGGTTCTGGCAGAGCAGATGAGCCTCTGGCTCCAAAGTTGATGCCCGGTGGATTTTAAGAAGTCATTTGGATACTGGAATGAAATAGGGTTCCAGACACTGATTAGTTCTTTGATTGGTACAAAGACATGCTGAATTCCTGGGCTTCCAATGGGCATTTTTCTTGGTTCTGATAACAAGAGAGGCAGTGTGTTGTCGTTTTTTCATGTTCATTTATTTGGAATTCCAAGAGAAATGCCATACCCTGATTATTTCTCACAAACCTATAACACTAGGTCAGCCACAGTCCTTCTGAACCTCACTTCTCACGAGTAAAACTAGAACACGTTTAAGGTGTTTCTTCTCACACCATCCACAGAATTAGAATTTCGAAGTTATTACATTTTTGTGGATATTTTTTTATTTCTTAGGGTATTGAAAAAATTATAGTAAATTCCTATGGAGTTCGCTTTGTTGCTAAATATCTCCCAGGAATTCAAACCTGTAATTGAAAAGCTGAACCATGCCAATTTGTATGAGGAATAAGACTATTTTTACTTTCTGGAATACATTGCTAGGCTTTCAGGATCTGTCCCATTTAGCCAACATTATCCGATAATAAGGTGTTCATCATGAGCAAAACAAAGCTAAATGGTTTATAATTTGGATCTTTTGGTAATGGAGACCTTATAAAATTTAATATGATTTCCTTATTCATTCGTCAGACATTGAGTGATGCTGCCTCTGAGATACTGTGCTTAGTACAAATTAGCTAAGGTTTTATGCCAAATGTCCCTAGAATGGAAATTAGGACTTCTAGATTTTGTGCCTAGTTTAGTACTTTGGTTTCTTGGGCTTTGGGGTTATTTATATGGTTACAAAGTGACATGACAGCTGTTTTACCTTGTCACCCAGTCTCATCTAATTTATTTCTAATTTTTTGTGTGTGCATGCAATCATATAATCAAGCTATTTATTAGCCTTGCCTAAAGAATAGAAGCCACAAACTTTTTGGCTTTATTATTATTTATTTGTAGTTGTGTTGTAGGGTGTTAAAATTGCAAGAAATTCTAACTAAAAATATTCACAAGTGGGTAAGCAACAATCATTTATATTTGATTTTGAACTATCTTATATGGTGTCTTTGGGGTTATATTAATTATACTTGGAGGATGACATTAAAATTAGATTCTCCCTGAGCACATGAGATTGGCAGCATAGGGAAGTGACCGGAAACCAGTGAATCAGTGTGAGTGATAATTGCCTATAGATATACCTTAAAAACATAATAGTCTAATTTCTGCTTTCGGCTTGTGAGCAAAACTCCTTGAACAAGTCCTATCGACTTAATGAGAGTCTCTGGGTTGTAGACACTGTCATCTAAAACCATACAATGGTAAAAAATTTTAAAAATAAAAAATAAAACCCTACAATGGTGATCTCGATCCTCTTGTTTTAATCCATAAACATGACTTTTAACAGTTTGCTTACTTGAATCTTCCGATTAACTTATTGTTTTACCTTAATTTTAATATTATTTTAGCTTCTAGTAGGCATGCAGAGGTAGGTGGGCATAGTTGTTATTTGCAGAATAAGGTTGAACATTGCCTCTCATTTAGTTGCTATTTTTTTTACCATTCAGTGTGGATTTTCTTTCAGGTATAGGTATGACTATTTAACTAGTAGTTCATCTAAGGGTGAAGAACTTTAGGAGTAATCATAAAAACTTTTAAAAATTTTATATTTCTCACCATGGTGAGCATAGGTATATGGCTTTCTTAGGCTGATTCAACTTGGACATCACAGGGGTGCTTTATGATCCAGAGTCTGGTGTTTTAGCCTTGCGCATTTCCCAGAGGTACGTCAAAATCAGATCATTCAATTCATTCATCCAATCTTAAAACTAGAATTACCAACTTTTTCATTTATAAAATACTAGAGAATTCTTTACCATAAAGACCAGAATAATCTGTTAACTAATCAGAATGTTAATATCAGTGTGGGAGTATGTGGGAAACCTTACTGCCAATAAAATTGTTTGGTGTTTAAAGGAGAAAGAGTAGAGTATCCTTAAGGAAAAAAATTTAGACATCCTAACAAGTTAGCCTTCTTCACTATGGGGTTTTGCTTGCTCTCACATTCTAGAGAGCTCCATCTGCTGGTCAGTTCTCCTTTTTCCCCCGTAAGTACTAGAAATCTTGTAATAACCAGTACTCTTCTGCTTGCCATTGCTGTAATGTTTCTCTCTTTTCAGTATACTTTCTAATATGTTATTATCCCAGGTTTACAGCTTATTTTACATTGAGGTTGGCAGTCTTCTGATGATGAAATGGAACGAACTTTGATCAGTCAGCCATAATTACTTCTTGAGTACTTGCAGGGAGGCCAGAGCTGTATTGAGCACCATAGGGCGGGGGGTGGGGGGTGGGGGGAAGGTGATGGAAAAGATATAAGAATCAGTTCCAGATCTCAAATTGTTTATAGCAGGGGTAAAAAAACAAGGCCTTGCTGCCTATTTTTGTAAATAAAGCTTTATTGGGACTTACCACATTCATTCATTCACGTATTATCTAAAGCTGCTTTTTTGCTTACAATGGCACAGTTAGGTAGTTTTGACAGAGACTATGCCTCATAAGCCTACAATATTTGCCAGCTGGACCTTTACAGAAAAACAGTTGCTTGTTCCCTGGTTTGTAATGTAGCTGAGGAGATGGAATTAGCATGCATGAAATAGAAATCATAATAGTTGGTCTGGTATGTCATGCCCAGTATTCATTTGCCTACAGCAGTCCCTGATAATATATAAAGGCAGTCCCCCATTTTACAGGTAAGATATAAAGCAGCTTCTATTGGTACTTATTTGTAGTCCTGTTACTGGCAAATTTTTCAAAGCCATTTTTCCAACTTCATTTATATATTCTCTTGTTATCACTGTACAAGCATGCAAATTACCCTGGCCTTTTTTAAATCTTTCATTTACTTTGTCCAAATTTCATAGTTGTCACCTTGTTCTCATATTTTCAAATTTCATTAAGTCTTTGTCTAATTCAGAATTATAATTTAAAGCTGGCATGTAAAGCTTGTACAGATGAGGAACCTGAGGTCCAAAGAGATGATATGATTTATCATAAGGTCATTTGGAAGCTTACATAGTTGAGGTTGGAATTAAGATTAATTTCCTTACATAGAGCAGTTTTTCTTGCTTCTTTTTCATTGTGTTACATTGTGTCTCTTGCCTGCTTTTTGGCTTTTGTCATACCTTTTTAAATTATTTAGACTTTTATGTAAATGTCTCTTTCTTAGTTCTTTCCTTCTTTGTCTGAAGACCCAAATATGTTGTGTTGCATTTTAATTCCCATCTTTGTCTTACCAAATAATTCTACAGTATTCCAGTTGTGAGGTATTGTAGTTTTATATAAAGGTATGATCTTGTTTGTTTTCACCTTGAAGTTTCTTGGCCTTTTTGGTTCCAGCAGTAAAGTTGCCTTCAGGCAATAATAGTTTACAATGGTTCACTGTTTCCTTTCCCAGTAATAATTATTTTAATAATAGCTGCCAATATTTGATCATTTCCTATGTGTTGGGTACTAGTATAAGCATCTTACATTATCTCATATATTCCTCACCACAATCCTATGCAGAAGGTAAATAGTATTACATATAATTATAGGTTGAAATTTGAGGCTTAGAAAGTTTAACTTGCCCAGGATAGCAGGGCTGGAATTTCTGTCCATGTCTCTGAATTCGGAGCTCTTACCCTTAACCACTAATTGCTTATGTTTTTTATTTCGTAGGAACATTTGCTTGATATACCCCTCAGTACATTGTCTTGTACTTTGTCACCAGAAGATCTTATGAATATATCTCGACTACTTGGCTCTTCATTCTGTGTGATAAACTATTCTCCTTTTCTTGGAACTATGTACTTGACCTCTGCAACATCACTTTTATCTTCTTATTTTCCTGTTCCTCTTTTGGCTGTTCTTACTCTCTCTGCCTATTAAATATGGAGCTTTCCTCTGTCTTTTTTTTATTTAGTTCCCTTCACATGTATACCTGCCACTGAAGAAATTCCCTCCTTTCCTATGATTTCAACTACTACCACTTCCAAATCATCTGTCTTCTGCGAAGACCACTTTTCAGAGCTTAGGCATTATATTACCAGCTGCCTACTGAAACACTACACTTGGATGTATCAAGGTCCCTAAGATCAACCTATCTAAATAGTTTCTTTTCCCTCGGGCTTCTTCTTCCTTTGCATCATGTAGTCCCTAGCTCTCCTAATAGCACCATTCATAGTTTTCTAAGCTAGAAACTTCATAGTCCTCTACCTCTCTCTAATCACTTGGTCAATGGCTTTCAGGTTGCTCTCCCCATCTTGTCTCTCACATTTTAGGCCATATTCCCTTACTGTCCTTGAAATTAGGCTTTCGAAAACCCGTACAAGGTTATGCTGTTCTCTTGCTTAACGACCTCCATGGACTTCCTGATTTCTACAGCTAAATTGCTCGAACTTTTTTCCTTCTATGACAGCATGATGAATTTCACAACATTCAATTGTGCAAGATAATGTCCATTTGTATATCAGGATTGTATGTACCTGTGATACCTGTGATTTCACATCTTGTTCTCACATTCAAAAATTATGTTAGCATGCAAACCAGTAAGAATGACATTATTAAAAGGATAGCATTGAATCTATTCTAATTTCAAAAAATTTAGCTCATTCATAAACATTAGTATTTAGCTATTTTTTTTATAAATATTACCTTCCAATTGATGGTAGTATCAAGTTTAAACTCCTTACAAGAAAACTTAATCTAACTATAAAATATTTTATCATAATTATTTTGCTAAAATACAGTAATTATTACTGTCAGTACCGAGAGATTCAGTTTGATTTTCGGTGTGTTTGTCAACTTTGAAATATAAAAAAGGGTAAAATCATTTCTTGGAATTTCAGAAAGTTAGGAAGGAAAACAGTAGTGGACTTAATTGGATATGGATTTTTTTTTTCTTTAACATTCTGTGCTATACCTTAAAGACTCCCAAGGGCTCTGTCCTGAACCTTGCTCTGTTCTTCCTTAATATATTTTCCTTCCTTAATTTCTTTTTTTTCCCCTTCTTTCCTTTCTCTGGATGATGTCATGAAAACACATGGCTTTACCTGCCAACTGCATACTGATGAGCTCAGAATATCTATAGCCCTTCGGTGAAAAGGAAAGAGTTTATAAAGCTGAACTTATTTTTGTTTCCTTCCCATATCCCTTTCTTCCTTTTTTACTCTTTTTCTAAGTTCCATCATTTCTTCTGCTTTGTTCCCTACCTTGTAAGTGGTAAAACAATATATGGTCAAGGCCATAAACCTGAGAATCATATTAGACTCTTCCTTTCACTCACCCTTCAAATCCAGGTTATAAAGTCTTGGAGATTATTCCTTCTGAATGGCCCTTACATCTTTCCAACCTTTACGTACTCCGTGCCTTAGTACAGACCCTTCTGTCTTCAGTATATGCAACTCTACTCTCCTTGACTCTACCCTTATGAGCATGTATCTTTAACCTGAAAACAAAAACAGAAAGCCTTACTTAGACCCCCACATCTCCCTCTAGCTATTACCGTATATCTTATCTTTTTCTTTTCACAACTTAATGAATTGTCTGGGAGTTATCTAGTCTTGAGGTCTCCATTTCCTTACTTCTTATTCAGCCTTCAGGGTACTAACATTCACGCTACCTTCTGCCTCCTACCACCCCCATGCCCTCAAAACATCAAAGTAATTATCAAAATCCAGTAGGCATTATTGATTCTTGTACTTGATCTCTTGGCAGCATTTGATGCTTCTGTCTCCTTCCTTAACTCTCATGATTTCACACTCTCTGTATTTTCCAGCTACCTCCCTGGGTGCTTCTTCCCTATCCCTTACTCATATTCATTTTCTTCTCCTCAGTCATTAAATATTGGAGTGCTTCAAAACTTACTTGGTTCTTCTCTTCTAATACTATACTACCTTAATGAACAGCAAGCATATAGCCACTAACCTAGAAGTTATCCTTGACAATACTTTCCATGATCTCTCATTTCCAGTCCATCCCCAAGACCAGATGATTTTTTTTTTTAAATCTCTAATCCGTTTAGGAGGTAACCCAGGGTGCCGCCACCTTAGTCCAAGCTGTCATCATTTCTTGCTTAGATTTCTATCACCCTATGCTAAAGTAGTACTTGTCCTCATTCACCATTCTCTGACACAGCTTTATTTTCCTTCATAGCACTTATCACTCTGTAACTTTTATAGACTCTGGTATTTGTCTATTGTCTGTTTTCTCTTAATAGAATGTAAATTCCATGGGGTCAGGGATTTTTATTTGTTTTTTTCCTATATCTTCAGTTCATCAACAGTGCTTGCCACATAGTAGTCACTCAATAAATATTTGTTGACTGATCTACCCATATCTGTTCCTGATCTTTAGGAGTTTTGTTTTGTTTTGTTTTTCAATATTTTTATACTGTGCCCTGGGTCAAAGTGATCTTAAATGCAAATCTGTGACACAAACATAGATTAAAATTTTTCAGTGATTTACCATCGCTTTTAGGATAAAGACAGAAATTTTTAATATAACTCACAAGGCCCTGCTTTGTCGAGTCCTTGCCTACCTTTCTTGATTCATTTTGGGTCATACTTTCCCTCGAATCAATTTCTTCCCTTTGTATTTAGCTAACTCCCACTCACTCATCTTTTAGATACCAGCTCAAGATTTTCCCACAGAAAATCTTCCCAAACTACCTCCTACCCTCCAAGGAATAAGTCCTCACACCATCATGAACCATTTTCCTTTCTTTCTGAACACTTCCTTGGGTTATAATTATACTTATAAAAGTGTAATTATTTGGTTAATGTTTACTTTCTGTTCTCAATATAAAGGAAGGAGTCCCTGCCTCCTTTTGCTTACCATTGAATACCCAGCTCTTAGTTAAGTGCCTTGTACATTGTAGCTATTCACGAAATACTTGTAGATAGAATTGATGAATCCAGTTCCTTAAGTAGATCATGGTCTTTCCCTCCTGCTTGCCTTTGGTACTCACTCCCTGAAACACCTCTTTCCCCTATTTTGGGCACTGGCTAATTCTTCCTGAAGCTGATTTTTGATGCCCCTCATTTGAACATATCTCTGTGAGATCACAGTAGTGGTTCATTTACCAATCTATCTACCCTGTTTGACTGTGCTCTTGCATGCATGGGTCAATCTTTCTTTGCCTTTATATTTTAAATTCCCAGGTATGCCTATCATAGGCTATGCCTGTCATTCAGTAACTCAGGGAAGTAAGAAAAATTAGAAGGTTGAATGTCAAAGAATAAGTGACAGAAGGTTCCAAAAGAGGAGGATGGTCAGTAATTTCAGATGCTGCACACAAAGATTGCAGAGGATAAATGAGAAAGAACTCTACATTTCCTTCCTAAATCAGGCTGCTCTTAAAAGGGCAAAGATTTTTTTTTTTTTTAATCCATATCTTCAGTCTTCAACTTGCTTGGCAGAAAAATTTGTCTTTTCTCTTCCAAAACATAAAATTGATTTCTAAATAGTCATTCTTTCTTAATTTGCCTTCATTAGAGAGAGACTTAGTGAGTAGTAAATATTATTAATTTACTGATACCACCTATGTAAATGCTGGTATTATTCATTAGTGTTATCCTTTAACTAGAAAATCTGTTGATGGATCACCCCCTTGAGATTAGAACAGTTAAACCTCCTTTGAAAGATTTGATACTAATTGAAAACTATGTGTCTAGCATCTTAATTGTAATAGGTTTTGCTAAGCATCTTATTTGTAACCTTTCCAGTCTTTTGTTCAGGAAAAACAGCCTTGGGAAGCTTTTAATTTTTAATAGACTTTGGAACAATTTACCATAGTTCTTCATCATTTATTTATAGTTTACAACAGGAGATATAGGCAAATACTCTCCTATTTTATATTAATGTAGATTATACAGAAGAATACAAAGAAATAGTGCCAATGTAGAATTTGTGAGAATTTTTCTTCCTTTTAAGTCATTTTAGTATATTTGCCTGTTATGAAAAATAACATGTAGAAGAATATTCAGTCTATTCTTGATGAGATTGATTTTTTGCTTAATAAAAAATGTCTTGATATCTACTTGATAACATTGTTAAATCAATATGTATAATGAAAGAAGAATCTCCGTATCCATATTACCCTCAAATTCTTCTAAATTCCTTTACAGTACTCCATCATTCAGAGATGTTCCAGGAACCAGCCAAAGCCTCCCCTTTCTGCCTTTCTAATACCCTTTTCATGCTTGAGTCTGCTTTCAGATTTGCAGTAAGAAAATGTATACACAGAAGCCTACTTCACTTCCTTTAGAGACAGCTCTCAGGCACAGAAGGATTATGTATAAACAAATGTTTCATCAAGCAAAGCAAGTACAGCTTGAGTGCACAGATGATTTTGGGAAGGTCTAGACTGTTAAATAAGAGAAAATTTACTTCTGTTTTCTTTAAGCCACTGTGTTTGGAGCCTCTTTGTTTCAGCAACTCAGCTTTCACCCTAATAATATACCTAAATATATATGTTCTTGAATAGTATGGTGGGGTTTGGCCTACATTATTTCTTCCTGCTTCTCTCTCTCCTTTGCAGGACATATGGTTGAATGAATCCATGAAGGTTAAATGCACATATATGATAAGCTAACCATTTTCTTTTAAACTTATCATTGTAATACTGCTGTGTTCCTAGAGAACCCTTTCAACTTCTCATATCATTTTGTCCCTTATCCTTTTCACCTCTGGCATATGTCTTATACCTTGGATTTGTCATATTTACTTTTCTCTTGTACCTCTACCTTGACTCCTGCTTCTTTCATATTACATCCCCATTAGGATCCTTGACACTGTCCCCACCTCTACCACTGCCCATCATCTCTCATTTTCCTCCAGACTGTCCCCAAAACCAGGTGCTTTTTATCCTGCTTTTCTATCCATTTCTCTCCATAATGCTACCCGAGTCCAAGCTGTCACCATTTCTCTTGCTTAGCTTCATATTTAACCACATATATTATTCATGCATTCACTCAATTTTTGTGCATTTATTTATCCCCACTGATTTCTCTGAGACTCATATGGTTACAGGCACTTGTACAAGCACCTACTTTTGTTAACCTGGGTTTACTCTTCTAGGTTGAAGTTAAGAATGGTGTTCTCATTGCCATCAATCCCCTATAGATGCTTTAAGTCCATTAAGCATTGATTATATTTGTTCTATAGGTTAATTGTTGATCTAGGATAGTGATTTTTACCAGGAGTATTCTTTCAAAATCCCCATCTTCATTCATGTAACTCTGGTTCATTCATTCATTTCTACTCCTGTGTAATATTCCATCGGTACCATGGTATCCATTGTATCAATAGAACACACTTTATCCATTCTCCTCTTAATGGACATTTAAATTATTTTGAGTGTTTTTGCTGTTACAAACTGGTTCAGTTAACATTCTTAGAGTAACTGTCTTTGTACTCATGTGCAAGAGATTCTTTAGGTATATAACTAGGAATGTAATTGCTGGTTCATAGCTTATGTACATCTTCAATTTTATTAGAAGTGGTCAACCTTTTTTAAAGTGGTTATACCAACAATATGTTTCATTGTTCCACCTCCTGTCACCTGGTATGTCAGCTTTATCCCCAATCTGACTAATGTGAAATGCTATCTAATATTTGTATTGAAATTTTATTTTATTTCTGTATATCAGCAGCAAATCAATAATGCATGTTTTTGAAACTACCTTCTATGATACCAATGAAAAATATAAGAAACAATGAATATACAAATAATAGGTATGTAAAACCAAAACAACATTTAAAAAACAACAAACTAAGTAAATGGAGAGTAATACCAAGTTCATGGATAGAAAGACTGTGCTTAAGATGTTAATTTTCCTCTTATTGATCTAGAAATCCAGTATAATTCCAATCAAAATCCCAACAGGATTTTTCTGGAATTTCACAAGCTAATTCCAAAAATTTTTATTGAAGAGCAAAAAGCCAAATATGGCCCACAAATTTTGAAAAAGGTAACTTGTCTTATCATAATACAAGCTCTGATAATTAAAACCCTATTGAGAATACTTCCAGGAGGATGGCAGGCTTGAAAGACTTGAGCTCTCTTCTCTGCCAGAAAAATAGCTAAAGGATAGAATGAAATAGCCTGGAAAAAGATCTTCTAGGGTTTAGGACACCAGGCAAAGGTTGGACACTGCCCATAAAAGAGAGAGACAAAGGATGGGAATCATGACAGCTAAACTGTGAGTTGAAACCAGCAGCTGCTACTTCCGGCACCCTTCCCCACACTAAAGACACTTTAGAATTCTCAAGCCTCTGAGTTGGGTATAGACAAAGGGGGCTCCAGGGATCCACTGACCCAGGAAAGGGGGAGAGAGAGGGACACAGCCTAAGGCTGACTCAACTTCTAACAAACAAATTTGGTCTGCTGTGACGCACCAGCCCTTCCAGGCCGGGCAGGACCATGCCATTGTTTGTCCTGGGAGACAGCATGGGATTGGAGAGATCTGATACTAGCAATCTCCCTCTCTTCTAGTCCAGACTGATTGTTGAGGTCACACCACCTCAGGAGAGGGGAATGAGAGGGACACAGACTAAGGCTGACTCAGCTTTTGACTCACAAATTTGGTCAGCTGTGTCATGAGCCCTTCTAGGCCAGGTGGGGCCATGCCATTCTTTGCCTTGTTAGCAATCAGTCCTTCTCTACTAACCGGGACTGATTGTTGAGGATGTAGAGGGGAGTGGAATTATTTACTGTCCGGGAAAAGGGAGGGGGCTGCCAGGGAAAGCTGGAGAACTGTCTCTGAGAAAGTTTGAATTACATGACTCTTAGCCTCCAGGCTTGAACCTCTATCACATTGATCCAGCAAACACATTCTGACCAGGCACTGAACTGAGAGGGCTGTCAAAGAGCACCATCTGCTGGCCAACCAATGAAATGCATGTGAGAAAATTGAAAATAAATGAGAGGCTTTTTCCACCCTATATATCCTCCCTCCCCAAGGCCACAGGAAGTGGGTCTGCAACCCATTACTGGATCCAGAGTCCAGTTTTAAGCAACTAACAGGGACAATCCTAACAATCCAGTCGAATTAAGAATCAAAGATCAGCAATAACACACAGCCTCCTACCACTAAATCCCTATGAAAGAGAAAGAAATTGAGAATCTGAGTAAACTACCATCCTAAGCAGATGCCTAGCCATCAGCAAAAAAATTATGAGTCATTCTAAGAAAATGGAATACATGGCCCAAGAAAAGGAATATATCAAGTCCCCAGAAGAGATGCAGGATTTGAGATAACTAATTAATGAGATGCACACAAATCTCCAAAATCAAATTAATAAGTTGAAAGACAATATAACTAAAGAGATAAATGACATCAAGAAGACATTGAGGGGCCCGGCTAGATAGTTCAGTGGATAAAGAGCGCACTGGGATACCACATGGGAGGCCCGGGTTCGGTTCCCGGGACCTCTCCAAGCGGGCAGACGGCCTTGAGAAAGGCAAGCTGCCGTGGGCGGGGCAGAGCAGCCGTGGGCAAGGCAAAAAGCCGCCACGGGCAGAACGGAACCCCCACGGGCATGGCAAAGTCACCCGTGAAAAGCGGAGCTGCTGCCTGTGAAGCGGAAGCTGGCAGCCCGCAAAAACATGGATGACTGCTGCCCGCAAAACATGGAGCGGAGCCGCCCGTGAAAACGGAATGGAGCCACCCACGAATGGAGCGAGCCGCCGCCGTGGAGGGCCAACTCGGCGCATCGCCGCGGGGACAGGGGGAGACAAGAAGCGAACATAGAGAAACACAGAAGAATGGACACACAGCAAGAGCAAGCAGAAGGGGGGGTGTGAAATAAAAAAATAAAATAAAATAAAATAAAAAAGAAGACATTGAGTGAGCACAAAGAAGAATTTGAAATCCTAAATAGAAAAGTAATAGAGCTCATGGGAATGAAAGACTCAATAGGTGAGATCAGAAACACATTGAGAGGCATACAACAGCAGAATCAAAATGGTAGAAGAAAGAATAAGTGATACCGAAGGCAGAACAGCTGAAGTTGAAGAGAGGAAAGAACAGAGAGAGAAAAGAATGGAAAAAATTGAGCAGTAACTCAGGAAGTTGAATGACAACATGGAAGACAACAACATACATGTCATGGGAGTTCCAGAAGGAGAATAGAAGGGAAAAGAGTATTTGAGCAAATAATAGCTGAAAATTTCCCAAATTTCATGAAAGAAATGAATTTACATGTCCAAGAAGTACACAGTACCCCAACAGAATAAATCTGAATAGACCTATTCCAAGACACATACTACTCAGAACATCAAATTTCAAAAATAAAGAGAAAATTCTTAGAACAGCAAAGGAGAAGCAAACCATCACATACAAAGGACTCCCAAGAAGACTTAATGCGTATTTCTCTTCAGAAACCATGGAGGCAAGAAGGCAATGGCATGATACAATTAGGATACTGAAAGAAAAACTGTCAGCTGAGAATTCTTTATCCATCAAAAGTGTCCTTCAAACATGAAGGTGAGTATAAAATATCCACAAACAAACATAAACTGAGAGTTCATTTTAAAAATTCCATCTTTGCAGGAAATAATAAAGGAAGCTTTAGAGCCTGAAAGAAAAAGACAGGAGAGAGGGGCTTGGAATGGAGTATAGAAGAAAGAATAGCAAAAAGGATAGCCAAAAGAGTAAAAAGACAGATGAAAATATGACATGAATACCAAAGAAGGAAATAGTGGAAGTAAATAATGCGTTTACAGTAATATCATTGAATATGAATGGATTAAACTCCCCAGTCAAAGATACAGGCTGACAGAATGGATTAAAAAAACCATAAGCCATGCATATGCTGCTTATAAGAGACTCACCTTAGACCCAGGGATACAAACCAGCTGAAAGTGAAAGGTTGGAAAAATATTCTCCATGCAAATAGTAACCAAAAAAGAGCAGGGGTAGCTATGCTAATATCGGACAAAACAGACTTTAAGTGCAAAAAAAGTTATAAGAGATACTGAAGGCCATTATATATTAATAAAAAGGACAATGCACCAGGAAGTTTTAACAATCATAAATATCTATGCACCTAACCAGGGTGTGCCAAAATACATGAAACAAACTCTGGCAAAACTGAAGGGAGAAATAGACATCTCTACAATAATCATTGGAGACTTCAACACACCATTAGATAGAACAACTAGATAGAACATCAACAAGGAAACAGAAAATTTGAACAATATATAAACAAGTTAGAAATAACAGACATATATAGAGCAATGCATCCAAACTCAGCAGCTTACACATTCTTCTCAAGTGCCCATGGATCGTTCTCCAGGATAGGCCATATGTTAGGGCACAATGCAGCTCTCAATAAATATAAAAAGGTTGAAATTATACAAAACACCTCAGATCATAATGGAATGAAACTGGAAATCAATAATAGGCAGGAAAAAGGTAAATTTGCAAATATGTGGAGACTAAACAACACACTCCTAAATAATCAGTGGGTCAAAGAAGAAATGACAAGTGAAATCAGTAAATATATTGAGACAAATGAAAATGAAAACACAGCTTATCAAAACTTATGGGATACAGTGAAGGCAGTCTTGAGAAGTGTCTTTTTAAAATATAGGTGTATAGCGGTACTAGAAGTTCTAGCTAGAGCAATTAGACAAAAAAATAAAATAAAGACATCCAAGTAGGAAAAGAGGAAGTAAAATTCTCACTATTGGCAGATAACGTGTTCCTATATTTAGAAAACCCTGAAATGTCTACAACAAAGCTACTTGAGCTAATAAATGAGTTCAGCAAAGTGGCAGGATACAAAATCACAAAAATCAATGATGTTTATGTACACTAGTACTGAACAGTCTGAGGAGGAAATGGGGGGGGGGGAATTCCATTTACAATAGCAACAGAAAGACTCGAATACCTAGGAATTGATCTAACCAAAGAAATACAGGACCTAAATGCAGAAAACTACAAAACAATGCTAAAAGAAATCAGTGAAGACCTAAACAAATGGAAAGACATTCCATGTTCATGGATTGGAAGACTAAATATCGTGAAGATGTCAATCCTACCCACAATGATTTCTAGATTCAATGCAATACCAATCAAAATTCCAACAGCCTACTTTACAGAAATAGAAATTACCAAATTCATTTGAAAGACAAAGTACACCTGAATAGCCAAAAGCATTCAAAAAAAGGAAGAGCGATATGGGAGGAATTTCACTGCCTGACCTTGAAACATACTACGAAGTTACAGTGGTCAAAACAGCATGGTACTGGCATAAAGATAGTCATATCAATCAGTGGAATAGAATTGAGAGTTAAATAAACCCTCACCTGTGTGGTCAACTGGTTTTCAGCAAACCTACCAAGTCCATATTAACGGGACAATACAGTCTCTTCAACAAATGGTGCTGGGAGAACTGGAATTCTATAAACAAATGATTGAAAGAGGACCCCTATATCACTCTGTTTTGCTAAGGAAGAGGCAGAAACTCTAAATGCTATGCAAAGGCAGCTCATTCAATCAAATGAGTTTCAGATTGTATTAAATGATTATAACAATTGAGTGATCACAAAAAGGAAGAGTAATTAATTAAAGACATAGGAAATGGGGGACAGATGTGACTCAAATGGTTGGGCATCCGTCTTCCATATGGAGGGACCTGGGTTTCGATCCCTGCGATCTCCCAGTAAAAACAAACAAAAACAAAAAAGAAGATATAGGAAATAATGAAAGTATATACAGCCACTCACCAAATCGGAGGAAAAACAACGTCGGATCTCTCACGAGGCTGGGAAGTCCCTTTGCGGCCAATCAGAGTCCCGATTGGAAAAATGGTTCCAGGCAGCGCGTCCCCTTCTTGGTGAGACTTCAACTGGCAGCTTAGGAGCTATCCCTTTTAAGGGGTTCTGAGCCTCAGAATGAGTCTTTCAACTCGTGAAGAATGACCTCTTCAAGAGTAACCAAATCTGTCAGGCAGGGGGTGGCCAGCCCTCCACAGGAGAGACGTGATGTCTTGAGGGGTTTTTTGTTCTATTCTGTTCATGGTACACTGAACAGGAACATGAGGGTTTTGATATACATCAACTTTAACTTAGTGTTATACAAACAGGACGTGCAAATACCTGTCTAGTAACTTGTTCCTTTTAAACATTTGTGTTTTGGGTAATGGATGATAGGGTTGCCTGCATAGCAGCGTTAAAACATCCAAAGGACAAATTAATCATCCACAATTCTAGGCTGAAACAGCAGCAACTATTGATTAGCTTATGAATTCACAATTCTTAATAATAATTTTCTTATAGTACATCACACTCCCTATACAAGATTCAACTCAAAATGGATCAAAGACCTAAATATAAAAGATAGAACCATAAAACTACTAGAAGAAAATGTAGGGAAACATCTTAAAGACCTTGTGGTAGGTGGTGGTTCTTGGACCTTACACCCAAAGCACGTGCAACAAAAGAAAACATAGATAAATGGGACCTCCTCAAAATTAAACACTTTTGTACCTCAAAGGACTTTGTCAAAAGGGTGAAAAGGCAGCCAACTCAATGGGAGAAAATATTTGGAAATCACATGTCTGATAAGGGTTTAATATCCATGAAGTATAAAGAGATGTTACAACTCAAAAATAAAAATATAACGACCCAACTGAATAATGGGCAAAATACTTGAATAGTCAATTGTCCAAAGAAGAAATACAAATGGCAACGAAACACATGAAAAAATGTTCAGCATCACTCATGATAAGGGAAATGCAAATTGAAACTTTAATGCGATATTTCACACCTTTCAGAATGACCACTGTTAAAAAGACAGAGAACTACACTACAAGTGTTGGAGAGAATACAGAGAGATAGGAACACTTATTAACTGTTGATGGGAATGTAGAATAGTACAGCCACTGTGGAGGACTGTTTGGCAGTTCCTAAAGAAGCTGAATATAGATTTGCCACATGACCCAGCAATACCACTACTGGGTATATACCCAAAAGCACTGACAGCAGTGACACAAATAGTCATCTGCACACCTATGTTTATAGAAGCGTTATTTACAATTGCCAGAAGTTGGAAACAACCCAGGTGTCCATCAACTGATGAATGGATAAACAAACTGTGGTATATTCACATGGTGGAATATTATGCAGCAGTAAGAAATGAAGTCGTAAAGCATGTGATAACATGGATAAACCTGGAAGACTTTATGTTGAGTGAAGCAAGCCAAACACAAAAGGACAACTGCACAATTGTGTTACTATGAACTAAATATATTGTGTAATATATTGTAGGATTCCATTTACATAAAATGTAAATATGCATCAATTTATAAAGGTGAAATTTGATTAGTGGTTACGTAGGGTTATAGAAGGCATGCTAAGGGGTGTGGAGTTTCTGTTTTTGGAGTAATGAAATAGTTCTCAAGTTTTTTGTGATGATGAATGCACAACGTTGTGATTATACTAAAAGCCATTGATTATTCACTTAGGTAGATCCTAGGGTATGTAAATA
Organism: Chaetophractus vellerosus; assembly: GCA_004027955.1. Classification (NCBI taxonomy): domain Eukaryota; kingdom Metazoa; phylum Chordata; class Mammalia; order Cingulata; family Chlamyphoridae; genus Chaetophractus; species Chaetophractus vellerosus. Next base: position 1,512 of record PVKH010000898.1, on the reverse strand, counting down.
TATCTCAGTAAAATTGCTTAATAAATACATAAGTAATTGTGCAGGGATAGCCAGAAATAGCAGCTGTGTACAGCTGGGGAAACAGATTGAGAGGTGAAGAATTTTCTTGCTTGTCTGGTTTTTGTTTATTATTATTATGTAAATAACAAAAATGCTCCAGTGGTGATTGAAGTGATGAATTCACAACTGTGTGATCATTGCATATACCATAGATTGTACACTTTGGATGAATTGTATGCTTTATTAATATATATCAATAAAATTGATTTGTTTTAAAAAAACCTTCTTGAGGGGAATGGATGTGGCTTAAGCAGTTGAGCTCTTGCTTCCCACATGGGAGATCCCAGATTTGTTTCCCAGTGCCTCCTGAAAAAAACAACAAGCAAACAAATGAAAAACCAACTCAGGGGAGCCAATGTAGCTCAGTAGTTGAGCGCTGGCTTTCCATATACGAGGTCCCAGTTTCAATCCTTGACCCTGGTACCACCCCCCCAAAAAAGACCCTATTTATTGGCAAAAGGATAGACAAATAGGTGAGCAGAACAGAATACTCACCCAGTCTGTATATTAGAACATGAAGATGCGTCCAGTGATCTTTATAGTTAACAAGGTGATTGTTATATTCCAAAGTATGAAAATGACTGCTGTACTAAAACAGAATCTATTACTGGAGGTATTTTTGTGAATTATGTCTATTCAAGGATTCATAATCTTTTTTTTTTTCCTTACCTCAACTACCGAAGTACTGCAGTCTCTTTTCAGTAATAATAACTTACTATTATATTGATTTTTACCCCAGAGTAAGGGATAGATGCCTCCCTAGATCTACTGTTGACATTTTCTCACATTGTTGTATTTTCTATGATACCGCCAATATTCATTCCTCCAAGAGCCTCTGGTCTATATGAACTTGGGAGTTTTCTCATGGAGTTGTTTTATTATAAATGAAATTAATTTTATATATAATAATAATATACTATTATTCCCCATTGTGTAGACTTGGCAAAAATCAATTGACCATAGATGTGTGGGTTTATTTCTGAACTGTTCAAGATCCTTCAGAGAAGTTCTTATAAAGCTAATAAATTCATAGGGTATGATCGAATTAGTAAATCATGATTAAGATTTCATTAGAGCACCCTCTAATGAAACAGAAAGATACGGCTCAGTCAAGGGAACTAATGAAAACTTCAGAGGAGACACAGAATTTGGAACAACTAATCAAAGAAGTCCAAACAAAGCTCCTAAATCAGTTCAAGGAGATGAAGGAAAATTTGCATAAAGAGATAAAGGATATTAAGAAGACAATGTATGAGCATAAAGAAGAATTTGAAAATTTAGAAAGAAACGTAAATTATGGATAAAGGCATAATAGTAGAGATTAAAAATACACTAGAGACATATAACAACAGATTTGAACAGGCAGAAGAATCAGTGAGTTAGAAGATAAAACAATTGAAATCATACAGTCAGAAGAACAGAGAAAAGAATAGAAAAATATGAAGTGGCTCA
>PVKH010000897.1:18606-33717 GCA_004027955.1 Chaetophractus vellerosus | reverse complement strand
AAATTGGGAACTTTGATGAAGGTTTGGGTGAATTCCCCAGGAGAAGCTGGCTAGTTGAAATAGAGGTAGAAATTCTCCTTTCCAACTGCTGAACTCATCAGTTCTCCCTTTAAGGCCTTCAGTGATTGGATGGACTTCCCACTGCTGAGAGCAATCTCCTTTTTTGACTGCAGATATAATTAGTCATAGATGCAATCAACTGATTAATGATTTAAATCCAAGAAACACCCTCACAGTAACACTAAGGCTTTGTTTGCATGACCAAACAACTGGACACCATAATCTAGTCGCTAAAATGACACAATTTTGCAATCTTTATAGAACTAGGGTGTGTATATTTTCTACCTGGACAAATCAGCCTAAACAGTAAAATCATTTAAGAAACCTGCTTTTAATCATCTCTGCAAAGCAGCCCCTTGATTAATTTGATCAAGAGTTAAGGCAACATATTGTCTATTTTGCAAACAATAGAAACTCTTTTTAATTTTAAAAATTTTTTTTTAATTTTCTTTTTTATTTTTAAAGACACTTTAGATTGGGGCCGGTTGGATAGCCCAGTGGATAGGGCGCCAGCATACCACATGGGAGGCCCCGGGTTCGGTTCCCGGGGACCTCTCCTAGCGGGCAGACTGCCTTGAGAAGGCAAGCCGCCATGGGCAGGGCAAAAAGCTGCCACGGACAGGGCAAAAGCCGCCACAGGCAGGGCAGGTTGCCTGCGAATGGAGCGCAGCCAGCCACCCGCGAACTGAGAGCCGGCCGTGAATAGAAGCAGAAGCCTCCCACAAGCGGGGAAAGCCGCGCCTGTGCAGTGACCAGTCTTGGCACGTCACAGCAGCGGGGGGGAGGGGAGATATGTTATAAAAAATAAATAAATCTTAAAAAAAAAAAAAACTTTAGATTACATAAATGTTACCTAAAAAATACAGGGGCTTCCCATATGCCCCATCCCCTTCCTCTCCCACACTTTCCCACATTAACCATATCTCTCATTAGTGTGGTATATTTGTTACAAGTGATGAACACATATTGAAGCACTAACTGTGAACTATAGTTTACATTACAGTTTACACTCTGCCCTGCACAATTTACAGGTTATGACAAAATGCATAATAGCCTGTATCCATCATTGCAATGACGTGCAGGACAATTCCAGTGTCCCAAAAATGCCCCCATGTTATACCTATTCTTCCTTCTCCCTCCTGTCAGAACCTCTGGTGGTCACTGACTTTATATCAATAATAAAAGTTCTTCCATTGCTAGAATAATAAGTCTATAATAGAACAATAAGTCTATTTGAGTCCATTGTTCATTCCCAATCTTGAGGATTTGGGGATGGTGATGCCCACACTGTTTCTAATTGAGAGGGAGTTTAGATCCCATGGGGCAGATGATGGAACCATCTTGCTTGCAGTTGCAGACACTCTCTGTTCCTTGGGATGGGCAGTGCCCACCATCATCTCTTTAATTGTCTTGGGTGAGTTCAGTGAACTGGAGAGTAGGTGTTGCAACTCTGCTGAGATTCAGGACTCAAATGGCACATGAACAAACCAAAAATTTAAGTCTCTGGGACGTATAATTAACAAGTATAGTGCTAATTATAGGTTCATATAAAAGGGGCAGAAGAGCCATGTGTAAGGAAACTATAAATGAGTCTAATTCTCTAACCCAGAAATTAGATTAATCCAAATTCTGTGGATTAGAGAATTTGACTCATTTAATTAGATTAGAGAATAACTCTCACCTTCTCCATATTCTCTCATTAAATCAGCCTTAGAACATATGAGCATATTACATTTTTTTCATGGTCCTGACACTATTCACTCCAATGGAGCCTGCAACCAACTAAATCTGCAAGTGTTTTCTATATGTGATGCCTTTAATTCGCAGGGCCTCAAAATTATAGATATTTGAATTTTATGGTTATTGTTTGATTAGATCTCATTTTTTATATGGATTGACTTTGAATGATTCATTGGTTTTTCACTGATTGGTTGATTCCTTGTTGTTATCAATGTATTTTTATAGCACAAGTGAAGGTTCCAATACTTTCTAATACATTTCACTGTGCTAGCTATGGTAAATAGGAGTTAAATACCCCAGGAACACATGTTCTTAATCTTAATCCATTCCTGTGGTATGAACTTATTATAAAAAGGATCTGTTGATGAGGTTAAATCAGTTAAGGTGTGGCCCAACTGAATCAGGATAGATCCTAATCCTATTACTGGAAACCATATAGAAAAGGCCACAGAGAGTGAAGCCATTGAGAGCAGCCAGAAGCTGGATGTCAATGGAACCCAGAAGAGAAAGGTGATGAACCTGATATTGCATTGCCATGTGATGGAAAAGTCAAGGACCAAGGATTGCCAGCAGCCAGACTCTGGGAAAAAAGCATCACCTTGCTGAAGCCCAATTTTTTGTTTATCCTATCCTCAACATCATGAGGTAAGAAATTCCTGTTGTTTAAGCCAGGCCACTCCATGGTATTTATTTTATTAGCAACTAAGAAATTACTACACTTTTTCGTACCAGAAAGTAGGCAGATGCTATTATAAATACCTAAAAATGTGGAAACAGCTTTGGAATAGGGTAATGAGTAGAGGTTGAAAGAATTGTGAGGTGCTTGATAGAAAAAGCCAGGCTTTCTTTGAAGGGACTGGGCTGTTGGTAGATATATGAATGTTAAAGGTACTTCCATGAGGTCTTAGAAGGAAATGATGGTGTTATTAGGAACTAGAGGAAAGGCAATCCTTATTATTAAGTGTCAGAGAACTTGAAAAAATTGTGCTCTGATGTAGGATAGAAGGCAGAACATGGAAGCAATGAACTTGGATATTTAGTTGAGAATTCCAGCTAAATGTGAAAGGTGCAGCTCAGTTTCTCCCTGCAGCTCATAGAGAAATGAGAGAAGAAAGAGATAGACTGAGGATTGAGTTCACCAATAATATGGATAATTCTTAACCTATCCAAATACTGTGCTCTGAGACTAAGGCCAGTACTGGCTCTATCAAGAACCTCCCTGAGCTTTTGGGAAGTGAGTCTCCAGAGGATAGGGCTCCATATAAGGGTGTGTATATTAAGCACATTTGTCTACTTGGCCAGGTAATGGTGCCCAGTAGTTTGGTCAAGTAAGTGCTGGCCTAATTGTTACTATAAGGATGTTTTCTGGACTTAAATCATTAGTAAGGTGATTGCATCTATAACTTTTTACATATACAATCAGTTGAAGGCCTTAAAAGGAACAGTGATGATTTCAGCAGTCAAGAGAATTTTCTCTACTGCAGTTAGTTATCTCCATGTGGGGAATTCATCAAGGACCCTCATCAGAGTTACATGAATTACAGTCTGCCCTACAGAATTTGGAGTTTTTTTTTTACCCCAGTCATGTGAGACAATTTTATATAATCTAATAATATTTACAGATATTTCCTATTGATTCTGTTCCCCTAGAGAATCCTGACTATATTATCGAGGGCTTAACTGAACAACCCTTTGCTAAAGAGGGTATGACTGAATGTGGATCAAGTCAGCTATTTCAGTGGAAGTCAGGATTGGAAATGATGTTATTCATGAAGGACCTGTGGAAAGTTCTATCGACTGATGGTTTGGACCTGCCTGAACTTCATGGAAAGCCAACCAGGTTTTTGAAAAATGTGTATGAGCAGAACCACTGACACCTGGGGCTGAAAGGGACAGAGAATGGATGGGTTGAAGGAAGAATGACTTCAAAGGCAGACCCATGGAAGGAAAGGTCTGGATCAAAAAGATCTCAGTCTAAGAGAGTAGGCCCAAACACATGTGTGGAAAGGGCCAGTCTGACACTGCATTTGGAAGGAGGAGTCCATCTGCTCCAGTGCTTTAAGAGGGTAGGACTTGTATCCAATTGTTCAAGGAGAGTGCCACCATCCCAATGCTCAGACAGAGTGGGGCTTTCACCCCATTGTTTGAGGAGAGGATGGGCATTACACAAGTATTTGGAAGGGGTAGGGCTGCTGTGGCTCCATCAGCCTGAAAGATTAAAAAATTAGTTGCTAAATGAGCCTCAGTCCCAGAAATCTAATGGAATTTGTTCGTCTGGGTTCTGGAATCGTTTGGGACCCTTGACCCCTGTTTTCCTTCCAATTTCTCCAATTGGGAATATCTATACTATGCCTGTCTCACTTTTGTATATCAGAAGCAGATAACTTGCTTTCTAATTTTTACAAGTTCACAGATAGAAAGGAATTTTGCCTCAATTTGGACCATATCCACAACTGATTTGATGAGACTCTAGATTTAGCATTGTTCTGAAGTGGCTTAAGGATTTTGGGATGTTGTGGTGGAGTGAATGTATTTTGCATGTTGGATGAATATATCTTTTGGTGGTCAGAGGGCATACTGTGGTGGCTTGGAGTTATGTTCCCCAGAAACATGTGTTCTTAATCTTAATCTATTCATGAGAATGTGAATGCCTTGTAAAGAGGATCTTTGATGAGGTTACTTCAGTTAAGACCCAACTAACTCAGGATGGGTCTTAATACAATTACTGGAGGACTTATAGTAAAGGCAACAGAAAGAAAAGCCATGGGGAACAGCCAGAAGCTGGAAGGCAATGGAACCCAGAAGAGAAAGGAGAAAATGCTGGCATGTGCACTACACGTGTTTGAAAAGCCAGGGACCAAGGGTCACAGGCAGCCAGCTCCAGAATACCAGAGTATTGGGGGAGAAAGCATTGTCTTGCTCGATTTTAAACTTCTCCTAGCCTCAAATCCATGAGCTAATAAATTTCCTTGTTTAAGCCAACAAGTGCATGGTATTTGTTTTAGTAGCTTGGAAACTAATATACTAAAATTCACTAATTATTTGATACATGTCCAGATATTTATGAAACTACCCCATCACTTAATTTCTTAGATATATCTCTCATTTTTCTTTTCAAAATAAGTTATCTATATTTGGTATGCCAAATTGATAACTTCAGTATAGTTAGATCCTTTGCTTTAATGTATTATGTTTCAGTATTTGTACAGGCAGAGAGAGTATAAATACTTGGCCTTAAGGGTCTTTCCTTCCCAGCCTAAAATACAGTCCAATCAGTCTAGAATTCCATTGTAGAATTATTAAGAATTATAGCATATAATTACAAAAACTGTAGCCATGCCCAAATAAAAGAAGCTGACTTATGTGACACCAACATTCATTTCTTTTGCATTAACTTCAGTTCTCTACAGTTTCAGTGATGGATCAGAATTTTAAAATATGTATCCTGACCTTCTTACACTCTTCACTCTTAAAGCCTTCCAGAACACGATATTTGAACCAAATGCTATGGTCCTTGTCTAATGTATCTCCTCTGTGCAACCTCATTCATGTTACAGTAAATTTGGGTTATAACCTTGACTACTTGAATATTCAATACTTTCCTGGCAAAGAAGTCAGACAGTAAGTTAACATTATTCTGTAAGATCAAAACAATTTCCTTTTAAGGTAGTAGGGGGGCAGAGGCAAAAATCTGCATTTACTCTGCAATTGTATTCCACATTCAATTAATGTAAGCTTGCTTGGATTTGTATCATTGAAACCTCTGCTCTAGATTAATGCTATCAAATCAAAGGAAAATTGAATATTACAAAATAGAGAAACCCACGGTTCAGACAGGCGTTTGTACTAGGTAAGTATTGTATTTCACTGCATGCAATAGAAATCCAATTACACTTGCTTAAGCAAATGAGGATTTATCTATTTATCTATCTATTGATTTATCCTCATAATAGGAAGCCTAGCAGTAAATAATACAAATGTAGTGGCTCATCAGTGTTCCTTATCCCCTCTGTCTTTGCTGAGTGTGTCTTTCATTCTCTTGGTTGACGCCTAGGTACAACACACCTGCTCCACCTACCACCTCCAAGGAGGAACAGTAAAAAACAAGATACGAAATAGCTTTTGTGTCCTAACATTCCAGGATCCACAGAAGACTTGCTTGTGTCTTTGGGAAGCAATTGTGTTTTATATGAACCTTCTATGAAGGGTAGAAATGTAAATTTAACAAAATAGTCTTCTTCCACAAACCAAATCATATTTCTGTTAATAAGAAAGAGGGAAAGAATGCATATTGTGCAGCAGCACAGCAATTTAGGGGGAATCTAAGCTATCCTCAATTTAGGCACTCTTCTTTAACAAAAATAACAAAAAAACATTGTGTATGAACATAAACATTTACTGAGGAGAAAATAAATAATAAAAATTATAAATTTAAAAATGATAAGACCAAAAATACGTTTATACAAAGACATTGTTACGGCGTCTTTCAGGGCTTTGGAGGGGGACACACACTGGAGTTATTATTCTTTCTCATAGTCAAATATGTATAATCAAGTTTGTTTTATTTGCCAGCCTTGTTCTTTACAAAACAATCCAATTTGTACCCATTTAGTTGTAAATATGAAAATAAAGAAACAAATGATCCTAGTTACTCACCTGTCACAGTTGGTGTTTGTGGTTTGCCATTTTTCATTATTTTGTTACCAAGACTGCATCCTTGAAAATCATCACGCAAATATTTTGAAGTTAATCTATTATTCAATCATATGGAATATATTTCCCACAAGTGTAATCATATTAAAATTGCATTTGGACATTTACTTCTCCAGACTACCCTTTTCAGGCACAACCCCATTTATAAACCAGATGCTACTCACTATAATGTGTTACCACCAACTCTATCCATTTCCACAGTTTTACAGTCAAGTTGTTACCAATTAAAACTTCGACATACATTAAGCATCAGTGGCTACTCAAGCATCTGTGAGCTAGAGCAGATGTACATCACTATTGCAGGGTGGTGGAAATGTGGAGAAGCATGGGAAAATACAATTGGTGTACCTGTAGACTGTGGTTAACAGCAATACTATAATATTTTTGCATCAATGCCAGAGAAGTACTATGTTAATAATGGTGGGTTTGGAAAAAGTTTGCCAAATATACACTATGGGCCATGGTTGGTGGTAAAAGTCTGATGATATTATCTCATAATTTGTAACAAATATTCCATCATGGTGTGGTGTATCGGTGAAGGGGTATTGTATGGGAATTCTACATATGTGCATGATTGTTTTGTAAGTTCAAAACTCTATAATAAAAATATATTTTTTAAAATAGGCTGGGTTTGGGGAAAAACACACCAAATGTAAGATAGGGACTATAGTTAGTAGTGATATTTTGATGTTGCTCTGGCATAGTTTGTAACAAATGTTTCACAACAATGCAAAGTATTGGTGGAGGAGTGATTAATGTAGCCCCTGTATGATTTTATGCATGTTTATTTTGTAAGTTCACAATCTTTACTATACACTTATTGTTTATGCATATTCATGTATGAATGATATACTTCAAGTATGAACCATATACTTCAATTAAAATATATTTAAAAACAAAAATAAATAAATGACTGAAAAGTAACAGCAGTCAATGATAGATGTTTTTAAAAGGATTACTGAAATTGAAATAAATAATATATCAAGGAAAAACAAAATTCCAAAACAAAAAGGCCTGTAAAGATGAAATATAATAAAATGGCTCAAGTTTTTTAAAAAGTTGCATTTGGACTCTATGCACTAAATGTTATGATATATGCCATTATATTAATTTAGCTCCTAAATAGTTTCTTTGATTAGAAAGAAATAGCAATCTGTCTTTCAGGCTTTTAAGATACTACAAAAAAGTAAGTTTAATAGACGACTAGTGATCTACACACCTGAGACAAGGAATCCTTGAGTGTGTACATATAGGGTACACGTTTAGAAAAGCTAGATAAGATGTATTTCATTTACCGTAAAACATGGGATTTTTGTTACTTAATAAAAAACAGAATTTCCTATATTTGTTTTCCAACCTCAGTAACTATAAAGAGATAGTGTATAAAGTGAACTTTTAATGGTTGATCACAAATACTAAGTATATTAAAATCATCAATCTCTGAGTGTGACAGTTTGGGTTTTTTGTAGATACCATAAAGGCTTATGTTCTTGGAGCTAATTCACTCCTGTGGGTGTGATGCCCTTTGATTGGATTGGGGTGACTTTCATTGAATTGCTTCAGTGAGGCATGACCCAGGGTGGGTCGTGGCCCTCTTTCTGGAGTCCTTTATAAATGGAGGACTGAAAGCAGAGACATAGAAGGGGAAAGTCCTAAAGAGAGATGGAGTGGTCCTGAAGGTGCGAGGCTAGAATCAGTGGAGCACAAAGGCACAGAAAGAGGCCCCCAAGAGGCTAGGTCCATTAAGCAGCTCAAGACTGAAGAGAGCTGGCCCACAGAAAAGGGAAGAGACAAGCAGACTGGCACTTTGGCCTGCCATGTGCTTGATAACCCACAGCTGAGCTCCTAGAGAAAGAAAGCTGCGATTTTGCCTTGCCATGTGATTGCCAGCAGCTGACTAGTGATGAGACAGCATCTCTGATGACATCTTGATTTGGACAATTTTACAGCTTCAGAACCATAAGCTTTTAACTTAATAAATTCTCATTATAAGAGCCATTGGTACATTGCATTGGCACCCTTTAGCAAACTAAGACACTTGAGTATCTTCTTTCAAAAGTAGCATACCTCAAATTCAATGAAACCTTGTAAATCCCCACTGAAGTTTTACTGATGAATACAGTGCAAGAGTATATAATAATGATATAGTGGAAAGATTTTTATCTAGTTTTGTTTATACTGTATACTAGCTATTTGTTTTTGAATAAGGCAATTACCAATTTTGAGAACTCCATTTCCTTATTTGTAAAATGCTTATAGAGATTCTCATGATTCCACTTAGTTATAAATTTAGATTTGTTGTTTTAGAGGAAAACGTAAGTTTAGGGCATGGCATTAAAATAGTCTAAGGCCCCAGTTCAATTAGTTTCCTATTGGGAGGTGATAAGTTAGAAATCCTAGTGTCTACAGCATGTCAGGCTTCAGTCCCTAAAATATAAAGATGAGATATCTACAGAGAGTGGTTTAAACAGTAAGATTAAGATCCCTGAAGAGTGAAATCAATAAGCCAAGAATCAGAAATAAGTAAACAGAAGGCAAGGGATAAAGCAATACAAACAATCCCTTTGTAGACAAAATCCTTCATGAGTTAAATGCAAATTGCTAAATAACAGACACCATGCTAGGTTCTATAGAGAGTATGACAAAACATTAGTAAGACTATATAAGAGTTAGTTAAATGCCTAAAAAAGAGTATGTAGAGCACCCACCCTCAAAAAGTTTATAACAAAGAATTTACAAAGTAATATTGCAGGTAATTACGAGTTTATCATGAGATTCAGAAATGGTTTTTGAGAACAGTTGTGCATAGATTTTGCCTTCTCTCACAGGAAGAAGGATGCAGACTTGTAGGTGCTGAGTTTCATTTAAGAATTTGATAAAGGTAAGTACATAGATTATTATTTTAATTCTTCAGGAATGATGATGTAAGCTTAGCTATAAGAGAGCAGTGTTAAGGCAAGAATTGGTATTTGTATTAGTCAGCCAAAGGGGCACTGATGCAAAATATCAGAAGTTTGTTGGCTTATATAAAGGGTATTTATTTAGGGTACAAGCCCACAGTTACCAGGCTATAAAGCATAAGATACTTCCCTCACCAAAGTCTATTGCCATGTGTAGGAGCAAGATGGCTGCCAACATTGGCAAGGGTTCAGGCTTCCTGGATTCCTCTCTTCCCAGGGCTCACTTCTCTCCAGGCTCAGCTCCTCTGCTCTTTCCACAAGGCCAGCTGTGGACTATCAGGCAAATGGCTCCTCTCTTTTCCCGGGGCCTCTACTGTGTGAGCTTTCTCTCCTTCCTCACGTATCTGCTTCTCTATGTGTTACTTCCCAGGCTCCAGGGTCAAAACTCCAAATTCCCTTCTCTACAGTGCAGTTTCTCTGTGTGTCCCCACCCCCTTCTCAACATCCTACTGAAGTAGCCCAATCAAAGCCTCAATCATTATTTAATCAAATATAATCTAATATGCCCAGAGAAACAATCCAGTTTACAAATATAATCCAATATCTATTTTTGGAATTCATAACCAATATCAAACTGCTACAATATTCATTCTTAATTTTGATGGGCCCCATATGAATGGAGAGGACAATTAGCAGCTGAATGCCCTGTCAGATTTCAGGTTTCAAGAAAACAACCTTACAAATCTTCATTATATATGTATTCAATTTGTGTAACCATAGGGAAGAGATGAGCCTAGAGACTTAAACAAAGGTCTGTAACTATTGGCCTCCTAAACTATGTATCTAGTTGGAAATACAGCTGGAGAAAAATGAAGAATAGTTTATTGGTTTTAATTGTGACATTGTTATCATATCTTTAATTTGTGTGAGAAAGGCTGATGAGGGCAGAAGGAAATGGAGCGAAGCAAAACTGGGAATAAGGAAGAGTTAAAAGTTGTGGTCATGATTGTCATGTCTAGTAGTGGTTTCAGGGTTAGAAAGAAGATGCAAAATTGAAGAGTCTTTGACTGACTAGAAGAAATTGTGATTAGCTGAAAGAGAAAAATATTTAAAGTTTAGTTTGAGCACATATGTTTATGTTGCTGCCACTGTGTTTCATAAATCTGAAGAATCTTGGGGGCAAAAGGATATTAGTTGAAATGGGTTCACGTTCATATTGGTGTGCTAAATGCTTAAACAAGTGGAAATGCCCAGATTTAATTTGGAAATATGAGACTGAAGAAGAGGAAAGTGAATTACACTGGAGAAAATGAGTTGAGGATCATGGACATATGAATGGTAATTGCAATACTGAAAATGGATAAAGTAGTCCAGTAAGAACGTGGATCATGAAAAAAGTAGAAAAACTTGGACAGATATGTGAGGAACACCTATAATTCTTTAGTATGAAGGGAAATAGGAGCTAAAATAGAAAAAGAATCTCACAGCGATTTGTTTTTTGTTTTTTTATTATTGGAATAATGGAAATGATCTAATAATGATTGAATTGATGAATGTATAACTATGTGAGTACATCAAAAACCACTGATTGTACACATTGGATGGAATGTATGTTTTATTAATATATATCAATAACATTGATTTGTTTATAAAAAAGAATCTCAGAGAAATTAGTGTAAAAATCAGAAGAATGGTGTCATCTGTAGAAAAGGGAAGAGATTATTTCCAAAAAAATGAAATAAAATTCTTTATAAATGCTGTAAAATAATTTATGTATAATAGTTACTAAAGCAATAAAGTTATTGATGACATCATGGAGCACATTTAATAGTAGGGAACAGAACAGAGTGAATTAAAAATGTATTGGGAGTGTATGCTATGGACCATGGTTTGTGGTAATAGTCTGATGTTATTATCTCATAATCTGTAACAAATGTTCCAGCACAGTGTGTTGTATTAGTGAAACTGTTGTGTGGGAATTCTACACATGTGTATTGTTTTGCAAGTACAACCTCTGTAATAAAATATATATTTTTTAAAATAGGGTGGGTTTGGGGAAAAATACACCAAATGTAAGATAGGGACTATAGTTAGTAGTAATATTTTAATGATGCTCTTTCATAGTTTGTAACAAATGTTTCACAACAATGCAAAGTGTTGGTGGAGGGGTGATGTATGAACCCCTGTATGATGTTATGTATGTTTATTTTGTAAGTTCATAACCTTTCCTATACACTTATTGTTTATGCATGCTCATGTATGAATGAATACTTCATTAAAAATATTTTTTTAAAAATGTAATGGGAAAAGGCAGTGGAGAAAGCCATTGTAGGCATCTCCTTCAAGAAATCTGCTTTTCCTTTCACATAGTTTGTATTTACATATGTCTCCATTAATATTTTCTTTGGCATTGTCTAATGTGACATTAATACTAATCCATTTTTCATCTTACATTTTAGTTTTCATCTTTAGAAGTTAACTTGGGCCTTTTTTTTCCTCTTACATATTCCATACCTTTGCTTTACATTTTGAACAATGGAATATATTACCTTATAACTGTGTCAGCTCTGGGTTGGTTTCAATTGTTTATCACCTCATAATTGGTCATATTTTCCTGCTTATTTGCATGCCTGGTAATTTCTGATTGAATGCCAGACATTATGAAATTTTCACTAGAGGTTACTGGATATTTTTGTATTCTTACAATCTTGGGATTTTTGTTCTGAGCCACATTCCTGTTATATGGAAACACTTTGATCATTTCAGGATCAATTTTAAAATTTGCTAGGCAGGAATCATGAAATGTTCAATCTAGGATTTTATATTCAGTGTATTTCAGTCAATACCACTTCAATCTTGCAGCTTATGGTATGGTAGGTGTGAACTGGCACTAACTCCAGCCTTAGGTAAGCACCAACCCTATTAAATCTATTCCTTTTGCATGGTTTGCTCCGAGCTTCAGGTACTTTCCTCATATATTTGTCCTTAGTGGGATACTCAAGGGGATTTGGTCTCTGGGATTCACTCTCTATGCAGTTATCTCTTCTCAAGTACTCTGCCCTGAAATCTAGCTAATTTTGTTTCCTCCTGAGGTCTCTGGAATTCTCTCTCTATGCAGTTATCTCTTCTCAAGTACTCTGCTCCGAAATCTGATTTTGTTTCCTCGAGCTCTTAACTCTATTTTCTGAATTCAGAGTCTTCTGGGTTCTACTTGGGCTACTTCACCTTGTACCACTGCTCAGCAACTCTCTCAAGGTAGTAAGGTGGGGCACCTCACTTGTTTCCCATTTCTCAGAGATCACCAGCCTTTACTTCCCAATATACAGTATATTAAAAACCATTGTTTCATTCATTTTTCCATTTTTTTTCAGGCAGAGAGGTAAATCCAGTTCCTATTAAGTTGCCTTGGACAGAAAGTGTTTCAACTCAAGATATTCTCGAATATTCCTCTTTCTACCAATTGGGAATTGAATCATGTACCCCATAAAAGAAATATTCAAGTCTTAATGTCTGCTCTTAAGACATGAACCAATTTGTAAATAGGACCTTTGAAGATTTTATAAGCTAATGTGTGGACCCAATTGTTAATAGGAACTTTGAAGATCCTATTTAGATATGGCTAAATTGAATATAGGTGGGCCATAATACATATGACAGGAATCCTTATAAGCAAAGAATTTTCAGCCCAGTCAAAGATGTCAGAAGTTGTAGAAGCCAGAAGTCAGTGGAAATCAGAGTAACAGACACAAAGAGAGAGAAATTGCCATGTTCCAGAGGATTGTTGGAACACTACAGACTTTGGGAGAAGGAAAGACATGTCAGTACCTTGATCGTGGACTTCCAGCCTCAAAAACGTTAGGACACTAAATTCCTATTCTGTAAACCAAACCATTGTGTGGTAGGTGACATAACAGCCCAGGCAAATTCAGATACCCTCACAAACATTTAATTGAGGGTAAATTCCTGGGGGTTGGTTCAATTCAGATTCAACTTATTTTGAGAAGAAAATTGTATAGGTAGTACTGTATATTTCATAATATATGACACAAATATTGCACAAATAAGATAAAACATTCAGCTTATTAATTCCTTTTCAGTATGCCAACTGTGGTAATGATAATTGAGGTTTTCTCATTTTGAATAGGGTAACACAAAACCCAAACACTAATTTTTAATGATTCAAACATTCAGAATGTTTTAGTTCTCTCTTAGATACATAACAAAACATTAATTAATGCCAAAATATGATCAAATATTGCCTCAGATGAAATCCTGCATCTCACAAAGCATTCTCTATCTTACCATGGATACATCAACACTATGCCACTGTCAACATGTTGAAATGAAGTTACACATTCATAATGGCCAAGGTTGCCATCATTATGGCTGTAAAGACCTCTCTCATTTTAACTGAATCTATGAGAAAAGGGTAAATAATTATTAGCTTACATAAGTTCACTTCTACACTTGCTAACTGAAGGCTTTACGGCATATTGAATTCTTATGGAAATATATATTGTATTATAATTCGATATATCTCCAAGTACAACTGATTATGTAATATTTGTTACATATATAATCATATACTTAAGTTATGGATGTGCACATTTATGTGCCCAAAGACAACAGTATAAATTAGTAGGATTACAACTTAAATTCTATTCTCCTTAACTTCAAGATGGTTGATTTCCTTTTGGTCTAGTAAACTACAATCCTTCTATTTTCATCCTATGACTCAAATACCTACAATCGGTTCATTAGAGGATAAAAATTCCATTCACTCATTAAGGAAGGGTAACAATTTAAACAGAATATAAGAATTATTAATGGCCAAGGATTTTTAGAACTCCTTCCAAGTATGGCAAAGAGTGTCAATATTTCCATTGTTGCTTTAAAGCATTCATGTTTGTCCCATTCAGTAATATCACCTCAGGTTGCTAAACAGTAAGTAACCAAAGGGAAAAGAATGTACTTATCACTATGAGAAAAACTGCTTGAAAAGTCATGCTTCTAAATGTCAGGTTACCTATTCAATCTTAATACCAGCGTTACCTTTTTTCTGTCATTAGGGCAGGCTCAATTACATCTGCAACCGTCTACGATTAGTACAAAGTCTGCCTTCACCAACGTATCTGTTTTTTTTCCCCAGGCTTTGACAAATTTAATAAACCTTGAAAGCTGGTGAGTGTGCCAAACTCTAGTAAATGCAAAGAATAAAGGCTAATATTTCTAGAATCACAAGCGATATAAAGTCTGGATTATTTTTTCTAATATGAGGTTGTTTTAAATAACCAGACACTCATAGGTGATCATGCCTTTATTCTGGTTGTGCATGAAGGTCTCATGTAGTATGCATTGACCTGATGTAAAATCCTGACTGCTCCTCTGCTATCTTCATCTGTTTGCATGTGAAAAAAAATAAGTGGATAAATGCAATTGAAAACAGAATATGGGGGGCCCGGCCATATAGCCCAGTGGATAGGGCGCCGGCATACCACATGGGAGGCCCCAGGTTCGGTTCCCGGGGACCTCTCCTAGCAGGCAGACCGCCTTGAGAATGCCAAGCCGCCATGGACGGGCCAGAGCCGCCGTGGGCAGGGCAAAAAGCTGCCACAGACAGGGCAAAGCCACCACGGGCAGGGCAGGTCGCCCGCGAACGGAGCGCAGCCAGCCACCCGCGAACTGAAGCAGAGCGGGC
>PVKH010000897.1:0-18506 GCA_004027955.1 Chaetophractus vellerosus | reverse complement strand
GAATAGAGGAGAGTGGGAGGACTAGAGTATAAACAGAACACCCTCGCTATTGAGTGCTGGATCAATCAATGTTGCATTATTTAAGCATCATTGTACAAATGTTATATTTTAATCATTAGGTATATTCAAGAGATAACTTAAAATTCCCTGGAAGAAATATATTAAAAAGTGTGAAAGCCATTTCAAATTTGTATGTATGCACAAATAGTTTTCAACTCATTCAAAAATAGAAACAAGTAAAGACTAGAATATAAATGTTGTCATTTCCATATACCCCTTACTTTATCAGCTCAATTTTAATGGAGGCAGAATTTTTGTTCATAAGTTTTTAGGTTAGGAACAAAAGTGAGTCTAAAGTCAATAGCCTCAACCAGGGAACTCTATAAATTTATAATTACAAAGCAAGTATGCATTTATAAACATAAGCCCAAACAGTGATGCTGAAAAACCTCAAAAGGGTGTGTGGAGATTGTGCAATAGGGTTCTGATTAATATGTTTTTCCTCTAAAGGAGCTGCTTAGCTTTTATTATTGTTTTTTTAGTTAAATAAAAATGTAAATGCCATTCTGAGTTTGAACAATGGGGAAAATAGTTAGAAAAAGTATAGCAGCATCCCCAGAGCACCTGAGTGACAGATGGCAGTAAAAACGGCCTAGGTCCACCTGAGGGATTTTAGGGCTTACAGTGCATAGCAGGGGTGTGACAAAGAGGTAATTAATACTTCTACACCACTAAGCAGATAAATACAAAGCAGGTTCATACTGGCACAAAAGCTATAAAAAAAAATGGCCTAAAGTAGCTAGTATAAGCAAACAGTGTATAAGAAAGCAGACACTGAGTGAAGTGCTTATAGAAATTCCATTACTGCAGGAGATCTTAATCTTTTTTGTTCCATAGACCCCTTTGCCCGTCAGATGAAAACCACGGACCCCTTACTAAGTCCACACTATATTGTGAATTATTTAATAAATTTATCACACCTGCAACAACATGTCTCCACAAGAATAATGTTTTATTGAATTTTCAATTCAAGCTCAAGGACCCCCTGAAATCTTTCCATGGACCCCTGGATCCATGGACTTGTAGTTAAGAAACTCTGCATTAGTGCAATTATAGTCATTTTGTATTAAGCATTTTATTTCATTATAGCTCTTATTAATCCAACCCTCAGGTTTTTCACCATTTATACTTTGGAAATGGAGGTAATTAACATACTATTGTCAAAAATATATGTTGTTGTCTATTAAGAAGAAGGAATACATTTTCCCTATATACTAGGCACTGGAGAAAACCCAACCTCTGTGATGGGACTGAACAGTAGAGAGTACAACGCCTTTAATCACACACTCTGCAGTTCTGGAAACTAAAAGTCTATTTAATTTTTTAACTTGTGCAATCCCAGATAATGCTTCCCAAACATTCCCACTGGCCTCTATAAAAGGTATGAACAAAGCTGTGTCTTCAAAGTCAAAAGACATGGATTAAAAAACGTTGCAGGGTCTTTAATTAGCTGTGTGATTTTGGACAAGCTACTTAAATTTTCCAGGCATTCATTTACTCATCTGTAAATTGGGCTCTGAACTTTAGAGATAAAGCCTATATTTTATTCTCTTCATATCCTTCATAAAGGAACCCATTTCCTAATAGAATTTGTTAGTCATGTGAGTCTATTTTGAGAAGATGAAATGTTTGCACCACAGTCAAGCCAAAATACTATTTTGGGTTTATCACCTCAACTACATTGCTGCAAAACTGGTTACAAAAATATGTCTTGTGCATTGGTGGATTCAGAAAGTAAGCTCATAAAACCAGTTATGTCCAGTTTTAAGAAATCAAAGTGCTTAGATATATATAATTAACAGGGTATTCACTTTAACTTATTAAATAACTGAATACCAAGTTTTTGTTTTGCTTTTTCTTAGGCATATCATAAACTCTATATTGGCTTTTGAATGTGTTTATTGATTTTAGGGGTTATTTAACATTTAAGTGGGGCCTCCCAAGGCAATTGTGTAAATTTACAGGATGCAGTACAAATATAGCATTGATTTCATTGAGTGTGAGGGGGAAACAGTACTGATGTAAAATGCAGTGGTTATTAAGTCTGGATACAACTAAGATCAACTGCCCAACTTTTAAAAATCTACTAATGTTAGTGCCATTCCCCAATCTGTTTTAATTTGAAAGTTCTTCAGGTGATTTTAATGTGCACCCAGAGCTAGAAACCACTTTTACAGTTAAAAGTTAGTCTAAGAATAATTAGAAAAGGCATGTTATCCCCCTATATGTCAGACACATAAACTCATGTTTCTTACATTCACAGATTCACTATATAGCATTACATTTCCTTGAGTGTTAGCCTGGCATTACCAAAAGCCTTCATAGATACAGGTGGTAAATCACCAGAAAATAATTCTCTTTCTGACATCGGTATGGTATTTTATAGACAGAACAGTTTGTCAAATACTTTTATTAAGTGCAAATAAAATTAAGACAAAGCAAAAATCCATGATTTTCAATGGTATCTCATATTTAGATAATGTAGTACAAGGAAATCCTAATATCTATATATCAACTAACTTAAGTTCTCTGAGGTAAAAAATGTGTCATTCATTTTGTAATATCAGTGTCATTAAATGATCTTCATTATCTAAATTTATGGTATGACTATTGTGAGCTCTGCATTGCACTAGAGAATGGGAGCATAAATGATAACCTCTAGAATCCCTGCCCTCTGGAGTTCACCATTTAGTGGGGAGACAGACAATATTAAAATTCTTAGAGATATAATCATTTAGTTATGTCAGGTATCAGATTTTTAGATAAAGTATAAATGTGGATGACCTTCTGAAAATAAACTTGGAAAATATGCCACATATCAAAAATGAAAAATCAAACTACACTCAAGTCAAGTCAATTAACATAAAAAAAACTTCCAAATCATTTATCTATTCTGTTTTAGCCTGATTTAAATGATAAAATCCATGGATAATATAGAGATAAGCTTTGTATTCAAGAAGCTTGCCATCTCTTTGGAAGTGGGTGAAATATCATGTGATGATATCTGATAATGCATAATAATTATAATGATAACAGTCATAGTAGTTATCATTTTGAGTTGTGGTTTCAATGGATTCATACCCACAGGAATGTGGATTAAGATTAAGAACATATTTGCTGGGGTACATAATTCAACCTACCAGACATTTTTTTAAGCACTTGGTATATATATTAAGCACATTTTAAGAACTTACATCTATTAATTCTCTTAATTTCTCATAACTTATAAAGTGGTTATTTTCATATTGCAGACATGAAACTTCAAGTATAAATTTAGTAAAGAAACAGTTAATATACAGCTAATTTATGGAGGTATTAGAATGAAAATAGGAAATAGGGAGAAATGGATTGCAGAGAAGGGGCTCAAGAAAAGTGTCTGGCATGGAAATGCTGATTTGAAAGTCACCACTTAAAAGATGACCACGGAAGATACAAGCAGTGGTTGAAATAACAGTTTCCACTTGATCCATAGGCTCTTTCTCTATTTTTATCTCCCCTACATCTAGCATCTTACAATCTAAGCAATCTTCAAGTATATTACCCAGTATATAATGGCCTGGCATTTCATCTGTGATTCCTTGAAAGAAAAATAACTTTTCTTCCAGCTGTGCTCTCTTTCCATTTTCTGCCCATACTAAATGTTTCCCTATCCATCCATTGGGAAGCCCTTTAGGGCTCTCCTAGAGTCAACACTGAATCTATCCACTGACCTACACATCAGTTTTACATGCTATACTTGTATCACTAGGGTTTAGTTATTCGTTGATATAACCACCTCCCCTCAGTGACTGACTCCTCAAAACAGAGTTCCTGTATTGTAGATATTTGTGTCCCAAGTGGCAGAATAAAAGAATGAAACTCCAACTATGGCAATGCCTCAATTTTGAAATAAACAAGAAAAGAGGGGAAAGGCAGGGTGTAGTCAATGAAGCAGCACCTCCAGAGCTGGAAGGAGGACTGGGACAGAGAGGGAAGACTGACTACTGGCTATCATTGAAAGAGGAGGAAAGAAAGGAGGAGGGAAAAAAAACTAGCAAAGCCAGGAAAGTCTGGCATTTTCAATCTTTACAAAGTAGCAGAGCTCCCCAGACTGATATTTTCATCTAGAGCTTGATGAAATTTGAAATCTGAAAATATACCTGAAGTCCAAACTTTAAAAAACTATGAGAAAACATTTACTTGCTTTCAAAGAATTCTGAGTGCATAGGAGAAAGTTGTGAATCCAAAGATCACTATTGATGTTTTATAATAAAAGCATGTCTCTATATAGGTAATGATAATGAGAATACAATTCTTACAAACACACACTAAACTTACCTCTCAACTAACTTAAACTTATTTTCAATGCTATTGAAGCAGGAAGGAAATAGGGACCTGAGGAGAAGGGACAGAAAACCCCAGGAGCCAATTTTCAGAACACAAACATCCTTATCGAAATGCAACTTGCAACATTTTCACACAGAGGAAAGAAGGAAAAACAAGGGGAGCCCCCACCACCCACGTACTTTCATAAATACCATGCAGAGTAAACACACAGCAGGGCTTGTGGACAGCAACCAGAAGCCAATCATCACCAAACTTCTCCTAGAAACCAAACCACCCAATGAGTTTCCCCTGCTTTGTCTTAAATACAGCAATCAGCGCAGACCCTAAACCCCTATGATAACCATTAAAACCAGAACACCCTAGAGGGAGGGCATGTCTCTACCTTGGGCAGGCCTGCACTCACCTCCATGAGTGTGTACTTTCTCTTCATTAAATTCTTTTCTAACTTTCTTATAACTGTGGTGTGTCTCTGAATTCTTTCTTATGACATGACCGAGAACCTGGCAATCAGCTCCAGCAACACTATGAATTTCATTTTTATACATATTCTATCACTGTCAAGTAAATAATATTTAAATTCATAAAAGAGAATCTCAGAAACAGGAGATTTGTCATTATAATTGTCTTAGAATGTATACAAAGTAATCAGAAAAGGAGCAACAGATTTCAATAAGAAATGAAAATAAATGAGTTTGTTAGACCCTCTTTCCATTCATCCAATGGTAGTTTCTTACATATGAAAATTATTTCCTTATACTATAAATGTGGATCTCTGTTAATTGCCAAAAATCAAGCATTAAAGAAGCAATTTTTCAAGCACAGCAAAGATCATCAGTAATATGATTTTCCTTAATATTACACTGTAAATTTTTTTCCAGAATGTCCTTTCAAACATTAAAAGCAATCCTAGACAGTTCCCAAACATAGACTCCACATAGGCCTACATAGTGCCTTTTTAAAAAGATATTACATCCCAAGAATGAAAGGAAAATATGGAATTTAGAATGATTTGTTTTCCAGCATAATCTAAACTTTGAGTGGAATTAGGTGATAAAAATTTGTTGCAGTAGTACTTTAGCTTCCACCTCTTTCCAGCAAAGTCATTGTATGTTGAGGTAAACATCTTTTGTATTATTTACTGAAAATTGAAAAGAGAAAATTACTTTGATACTTTTCCCTGCTGTGAAGCATAAGGTGTGGAAGTTATCTTAATTTTAAAATGAAAAAAAAAACATTTTATTTACCTATTAGAATATAAGTAAATATTTATCTAAACAGTGTAAATGTAAGCATTTTGTACCTTTAATTGATATACTCCACAACAGATTTTTCTCAGGTTTAGTCACTAGTGACAAAATTATAAAATGTTTGCTTTTAAAATGTTTGGATTTTATTCTGAATTTATAGATAGTGGTCAAGCCAATGAATGTATTACAAAGTTGAAAGGGCCTTTTTTTCTTGCATAAATGGAAGCAAAAAAAATTAACCTGAACTTTCTCCAGCTTTGAAGCAAGAAAAAAATCTAATAATTATCTCCTATTTTCACACACTGTCACCTAATGAATTCTTCAAAAGTTTGGGGAATTGTGCTTTGATCTTCTTCCTAAATTATCAAAATTAGCTTTATGACCATCAACTGTAAGGTGCTAAAACATCAGCTCTCATAGAGAATCAAATAAAACAGTTATGAAATTAAAACACACTTACACACACATACATACACACACACCCCTGATAAACGGAAAGCAAATTAATTTCTTAAGCTGTCATTTTAGGAACCAAAGAAAAAAAGAAACAAAGGAAGAGTAAAATGAAATGGAGTTATAGTACTAACAGTATGAAAATCCACAAGCAGAATAAGCATGGCTTATGAACGAAACTATTAGAAGAAAGAAAACAAAATCCAAAGGTCACAGACGACTTGCAAGAAAGAAATGGCCATGAAAACATCTGTAATGGAGATAACATTTTCCTAGTTTGTACACACGTAAGGATTATTGCAACAATTTGCTTCATGATAATTATACACAGCTTTCTAAGCAAATTAAAATATATACATCTATGAATATTTATGGATATGAGCATATAAACTCAAAATTTCTGTAAAAATAACTTCATAAATATTTTCACCAAATTGCTGTTTTCCTTAATAGGTTAGAATCTTTTACATTTCAGTCCATATAGTTACACCCTATTCATTTATGTTGCTGAATATTACTTAACATTATTATATTATGTATAATTATTCTCCCTTAATGAAATTTAACTTGTCTTATTTTTCCTCTTAAAACGCAATGCTGTGAATTATCATCCTTTTACAGATTTCTATGTGAAATTAAAAGATTTCTACTTTTACATTTGAGGTTTGTTTTTTACTCTTTAATTTGCAAGGTCATTATGCGCATTAAGAATATTAGCCCTTTGTCATAATCCAACAACTATTATATTCAAGTTAATTTGCTCAAATTTTAAACAATTTATTCAATCCTTTTGGTATTTGTAAGATGCTCAGATGCACTAAAGTCACTACCAGGATATTAAAACAATATTTACCCATCTTTTTTCCTAATGGTTCACTTTTTTCTCCATTAAAAAAAAAATTGTTGCTCTATCTAGAATATTTTGGTGTAAGATACCAGATAAGGATCCAACTTCTGCCTTTTTCCTCTGTTAAAATAAACTGAGTTGACCCCACCCCATTTATTAAATAATTGTTGTTAGATTGATATACACATAGAAATCCATATATTATTTTACTATTTTTTGTTCAGTCTGTCTATAATTATGCTACTTTTATTACCATACTTTAAAACAGGTTCTAATAGCTCAAAGTATTATTTCACTATTCTTTTTTTTCTCCCAAAAGCTTCATGGCTAAATTTGAAATTCGTAATTTCAAGAAAATTTCATTTTAATAAATACAAAAGTATTGTTATTGTAATTTGTTTAGTGCTTCATTAAATATGATTTAAGAAAAACATTTTCAAATACAGAGCCTATTAATGTAAATTTTGGTGGAAATGTATAATTTACATATAATCATTAAGTCATATTAAACATGGCTTATTACGTTTATTCAGACACAGTTCAGATTACTATTAGTCTTGTTAAATGCTTTTTCATTATATTTTAACTGATAGTTTGTTATTTATTTTATATGTAAATTTTACCAAGAAACTTATAAAATGTATTATTTTGAAGGAATTTTTAGCTAATTACTGCAATTTAAGCTATTTATTCATATTATATTCAGAAGAAAATGTTAATTTCTCTATAAAATATTTTTTATTACCTATTTTTCTCAATGCTTTTAAACTAGAAGAAATGTGAAATAAAAGTTGAGAACAGAAGGCAGATTTCTCTTCCTTTCACTTTAATCATGATTTGTTTTAACTTTTTTGGATCCAGGTATTCGTTTGAGACATATATCATGTAAAAATATATATTCAATCACTCAATTAATTCAATAAATATTTATTTAGTGCCTTCCACATGACAGGTACTGTTCTAGATGTTTTCAATGCTGTCTTCCATTGTTGCCCTGGCCTGATGAGACCACATCCTTGTTAAAAACGTGCCTGCACCTGCTCAGCTGAATGTGACTAAAGAAAAAACTTAACTGCTCTCACTCAAAATTCAAGATAACCAGTTTCACGTTGGCCCTTATTACTGTACTCAATAATACTAGATTTCCCAAATCCTTCTCTTTCATGCTTTGTTTCCTGTTTTCTCCATCCTTCTCATATTAGTGTCAGCACCTCATATTTTAAAAATAACATCTATATGCTATTGACTCCCAAATGCAAAATTCCAACCAAGACCACCCTCTGAATTCCAAAATTTCAGTTATTGCTAACTACCCAGTTGCTACATTTGTTTGTCTTATAGTCAGTTCAAATTAATATGCCCCCAAATGAACTTGTGATATTGCCACTCAACCAGTCCTTCATACCATCTTCCCCTAAGTTAAACTTAACTCCATTCTAACCAGGACTCAGGCCAAACCACTTGTAGTCACCTATTTTTCTTCCATCCCACATTTAATCCACAGCAAATTCTGTCATCTTTCACTTCAAATCATAATTCCGTGATTTCTCAAGAGCTTCCACTCTTACCACATGTATATACATCTATAACACCAAATATGTACAATTCATGTGTGATAGAGATGTACAGGGCGCCAGGCTCAGAGCACCAGGCTCAGAGCACCAGGAGAAGCTGCCAGTGTGCATGGAGGACATCCTCACCTACCTGGACCTGGTCAAGATCAGCTTCTGCAGCGACCCTGCCACCTGCAGCGGCTTACTGGAGATCATGAAGGAGTTCAAAAGCCAGAGCATCAATACTCTTGGGGACAGCCGGTGCTTCTCACAGCTATTTCACCAACACCCTGACCTCATCGTTGAACTCAATGTCTTCCTTCTCCTGGGTTTCAGAACAGACATCCCAAAAACAGCAAGTCAAACATCCAGTAGCCCCTGACCAGTCAGGAGAATTCTCATAGCCACAGTGACAATGCAGAGGACTTCAAGCAACAGACGCTGTATAAAGAAGATAAGCCCAGATGCCCCTGGAATCGGACTTCGTGGCTTTCAACCACGTCATTAGCTACTTGACTAAGGTCAAGATCTGCTTTGTGGACCACGAGGAAATCCATAGGAAACGGGCCGTGTGAGACCAACAGCGTCCAGAAGAGCGAGCATGAGAAGAGTCTGGAACACAGAAAGAAGCATGCTAGGCCCTTGCTGCTCAGTCCAGCGTCGCGGGCCACCAAGAAGAAAATGAAACTCTGGCACCAAAAACCTCTCCATCGCCTCTGTGAGCAGGTAGGCGACCTTGCAGACGTTCTCCGTCCTTGAAAGGTACCGAAGGTACCTTTGAAAGGTCCTTGAAAGGTGCTGAAGAGCCAAAAGAGATGTATGAGATCTTCTGCTTCATCGCCCTCTTCAATCAGGAGCACGTGTCCTGCTCCGAGCTGCTCCAGCTGGTCAGCCCCTTGCTAGGGAAATTTCCAGAACTCTGTACACTTCAAGTCCTTAGTGGACTTAAGCGACCTGTCAGGGGACAGGATCAGCCAGAAAATTGACTATGCGTCCTGCAAGAGAATCAGGTCCAGCTACCGGGCGCTCCTCAAGTCTTACCAGCAGCCCTAGTGCAGAGCGCGGACCGCTATTTGCAAGGAGTGCTGATGGACACCTGGTTGTCCTTACCCTGGTGGTCGGATAACTCCGCCTTCTTGCGTTCCAAAAATATGCTGTATGAAGAGCAGCTGCGGCTGTGGGGATGAGTGTTTCCAGGTGTGTGCTGGGCCCTTCTGGCCGCCCTGGGGCCTCTCAGCTGCAGAGTCCTGGCTGGCATGATGGGGCCTTCCTGGCAGTGACCTCCTTCTGCGCCAGCCTGGGCTCCATCCTCAGCCTCTTAAACCTCCCCCACGTTCCTACCTTATTGTTTTCTTTGCCCTATTATTCCTTGTTACATCGCGAAGCTGAACAGGACTTCTCAAAAGCCGGGTTGTGCTTGCCTGCATATCACTAACATAAAAACACACTCGTCCAATCTTTTTTGTTCCCCCACCTTAACCACTTTCATGTGTGCAGTTAAGTGGCATTAATTGCACCCACAATGTTGTACTCCCATCATGGCTATCCACTCCCTGACCTTTTTCATTCCCTCAAAAACAGAGACTGTGCCATTGAGCAGTCACTCCCTTTTCTCCACCCTCACCCCCTGGTCACCTCTGATCTGCTTTCTGTCCCTATGAATTTGAATGTTCTAGATATTTCACATAAGTGGAATCATACAATATTTGTAAAAAAAGATGTGTAGAAATAAATAATAGATTCATAAATAAGAATATCCACAGCATCTGTTTGTATATGTTTGGGAAATATCCATCTATTTCTATTATACAAAAATATTAATTGGGAATCTTTATAATTCTTTTGGCACATTAACAGCATACCACCAAGACTACATCTTATGTTCTTTTTCTTCCTTTGTTCTATTAGAATGTTGAATTTATTTATAGATTTAATCACACTCTACTAAAATAATCATTACTTACCACTCCCTAATTGAATCATGTTTTTCTGTTTTTTGTTTTTGTTTTGTTTTTTCTTTTTTTATCAGTTGATTAGGCCTTGCCAGTTTCTTTTTTTTTTTTTTTTTTTTTTTTTTTTTTTTTTTTTTTTTTTTTTTTTTTTTTTTTTTTTTTTTTTTTTTTTTTTTTTTTTTTTTTTTTTTTGGCAAAGGAATTTTTTCAGCTTTTTATTTATTTTATTTTTTTATAATAATTTTTTTTTCATTTTTAAAAAGATACTTAGATTACATATGTTGGGTGAAGCAAGCCAGGCTTTGAAGGATGAACAGTACATGACCTCACTGATATGAATTAAGAAAATTGAGCAGACTCAGAGAGCTATTGTCTGGAAGATAGGTTTACAGTGAATCATGGTTTTTAATATGCAGCTACAGACAAATAATAGTGATTGGGGTTTGTGAATGTTTCTTGGAGTATATTGCTATAAGTTCTATACTGGTTTTGTGAAAGAAAAAAACAGGTATTGTTTCTTCTTTATATATGGATTATTTTAAATAACAAGCTGTCACTTGCAACATTGTCTGGGTCTGATGCTTTGCAAGGGCATAACTCTTGGACCAACTTAACCTCTTTCCTAGTTTGTTAATATTTTCTATCACAAGTTAGTCTGGGAAGCTGTAGTGTCCATTTCACATAGATGTTCTTTTTCTTAGTGACGTAGAGGTGCCTCTGGTTGTTTCTACCTTGTTATACTCATATTACATGACCTGCTTGTGTTTCCTCATTTTACCTTAAAGGCAAAGCAGCTGATTTCACAACAGTTTTTTAAACATACTCTTAGATTTGCCAATTATATAGTCTTTTATGTTTCATGGTTTATTTATATTTTTATACTCTAGTTTAACTTCTATTGGTTATTCTACTTTTCTGTTTCCTACACTTGCATGGAGGGAAATTTGATATCCTTTTCTGAAATAAATTATCACACATTCATTTAATAATCACTTTTTTATGTTAAACAATCATCGCTGACATATTAATCACTCTGCAAACCAGGCTCTGTTCTTATTTATGTACTATCTTATTTATGTCTTGCAATAATCCTATAAGATAGAATTAAGTGAACTTAAAAATTTTTACCATATTTTCATATATTAAAATTTATTTTTAAAGAATTTTATATTACAAAAAAGTTGCATCAAAAGTATAGGGGGGGGCGGCTCAATAGCCCAGTGGATAGGGCGCCGGCATACCACATGGGAGGCCCCGGGTTTGATTCCCAGGGACCTCTCCTAGCGGGCAGACCGCCTTAAGAATGGCAAGCCGCCATAGGCGGGCCGGAGCCGCCGTGGGCAGGGCAAGAAGCGGCCACGGACAGGGCAAGAGCCGCCACGGGCAGGGCAGGTCGCCCGCGGATAGAGCGCAGCCAGCCACCTGCGAACTGAATCAAGCGCCGGCCGTGAACGGATGCAGAAGCCACCCACAAGCGGGGAAAGCCACGCCTGCGCAGTGACCAGTCTCGGCGCGTCGCCGCAGCGGGGGGGGGGGGGAAGGGGAGATATGTAATAAAATAAATAAATCTTTAAAAAAAAAATTTTGGGGATTCCCATATACCTCACTCCCTCCCCCTCTCACATTTTCCGCTGTTAATAACATCTTATTACTGTGGTACATTTGTTACAATTGATGAACAAACATTGGAGCATTGCTCCTAACCAAGGTCTATAGCTTACATAATGGTTTACACTTAGCATTTTACAATTTTCTAGGTTTTGACAAAATGTATAATGGCCTGTATCAATCATTACAATATCATACAGAACAAAATCTAAAGTCCTAAACATGCCTAATGTTCCACTGATTATACCCTTGCCCCTCTCCTCGGAACCTCTGGAAACCCCAATCTTTATATCACTGTTACTAAGTTCTTCCATTACTACAATAAAAATAAGTCTACTTTGGTCCATGGTTACTGTAATGGTTTCAGAGTTTTATTTAATTATGAATTCCAAAAATATAAATTGGATTATTCTTGTAAACTAATCTGTTCATCTGGGCATGATTAAGTTATGATAAGGGCATTAACTGGGCTATGTCAGGAGGGTGTTGGACCCCGCCCCTCAGTGGGTGTGGTCGCAAGTATAAAGGCTAGGCAGCAGATCTGAGTTGCAGAGATTTAGAGAAGCGGATTGGAGAAGCAGTTCTGATGTTGGAGTGAGCCGTTCGCCCAATAGTCTACAGCTGCCTTGTGGAGAGATGCAATGCATAGAGAACCTCATGGTCTACAGCTGAAGTTGTGGAAGAAGCAGAAGCTAAGCCTGGAGAGAAATGTAGCCCCGGGAACAGAGGAACCCGGAAGCCTGAACCCTGGAGACGTCGGCAGACATCTTGCTCTAACACGTGGACTTTGGTAGGAGAAGAAACTTATGCTTGGTGGCCTGGTAACTGTAAGCATCTACCCCAAATAAATACCCTTTATAAAGACCGAACAATCTTTGGTGTATTTCAAAAGGCACACCTGTGGCTGACCAAAACAGTTACATTCTCCATTTATGTGTGTTCATTCCTCAGTTTTGAGGATTTTGGTTTGGTGATGGCTGCTCTGCTTCAGATTGAGAGGGGACTAAGATCTTATGGGGCAGATGAAAGGAACTCTTTTGCTTGCAGTTGTAGATACTCTGTTTTTGGGATGGGGGTTCTTCATCATCATAATTTCGTTAGTTGTCCTGGGCAAGTCTGATAAACTGGTGAGTAGTTGGTGGCTGCAGCTCTACTGAGATTCAGGGCTCAACTGGCATATGAACAAACAGAAGATTTAAATCTCTGAGACATATATTTAATGGGTATAGTGTTAAATAGAGGTTCAAATAAAAGGGGTAGAAAAATCATGTGTAGGGAAATCATAAATGAGTCTAACTCTGTTACATTGGAAAAATAGGCAATCATATGAAGGAAGAAAAAGGAAGATGAAGAGTGTGTGTGCTGAACCCGAAAACGGAGACAAGGTCTTGGAACTGAAAACAGTTCCTTGAACTAAGGTCTGGGAACTGAAAACAGTTCCTTGGACTAAACAAGCACAGAGAGTAACTGATTTAAGATAGAGCTGGGAACAGAATAGAATGTTAGGACTAAAAGGAAGTATGCTATTAAAAACAAGAAACTTAATTTAGTTTAGGTGGCAAAAATTCATGCTTAGATACACAAAAGTTAATTATAGCTGGAACCCCAATAAAAGGGCTAAGCAAGCAGCCTCTCGGTGCTGTGCACGCCTGAGTGAGCTGCAGCCCACTGTTCGTCTCATCAACCTGTCTGACGCCTCTTTGTTTGCGCCACTGAACCACCTCAATCAACAATCATATATTAGAGAAATAGGCTATCATATATTACAAGGTAAGGCCCACCAATGAAGTGCTGATTTCATGGGGTTGTGTGTCTTACCTATAGTGTCCAAATGTCTCTAGAGTGTTCAAGAGCACCCCTGTTTGAGACTTTGTTTACTGCACCATTTATCGAGATTCACCTAGGACGTGCCTAAACATAACTTCTGGAATGACCTCCTGACTCACTTTGTAATCTCTTAGCTGTAAAAACTCTTTTGTATTTAATGTTTCCTCCTCCTGGCCAAGGTCTTTTTCCAAATGCATTGCTAGTGGCACTTGGTAATAATCCCTCAGTGCCAGGGAAGCTCATCCCTGGGAGTCATGCCCCATGCTGGGGTGGAAGGTAGCATATTTATATGATGAGTTTGGCTTAGAGAGAGGCCACATTTGAGTAACAAGGACATTTTCAGGAGATAACTCTTAGGCAACAGATATTTTTAGGCTATGTTTCAATTTTACAAGAAAAAGGTTCATTAGTATAAGTATTAGTATCAAGGGCTAGGGATATTAGTCTGTTTTCTTTTATTAAGCACTGCCTATGTACTCTAGAGATTCTTGGCACTCTATTTGGGAATGTAGCAGGACTCTCCAGGATCCAGGATGGGAATTTAATATTTTGTTGGTTATTATGTGGGTCTTCACCCACTGAGATAACAACCTATGACCACATGAACACATTCATATTGAATAGAGGCCTGCCCCAGGTTGTACCCTTCTGCACATATCCCATCATCACTGATACCCTGCACAAGTGACCCTCCCCTGCCATAGTTGCCAAAAGAACACTCTCACAATTGTATTCTCAATTACAGTTCTCAATCTCCCAGAGTTGACCTGTCTCTTACTCCACCCTTCCTCCCAACTCTATGAATAGCCCAACCAACCCACCAATTCTGCTCTCTCTCACACTCCAGCATCATCAACCCCACTTACATCACTGCACCACCATTATCCTCGTCCACTGCCAAACATGCCCATTCACCTTACCATAGAGTCTGCCCAGATTGAGCATTGGCTTACCATTCTCTACTCCCTATCTCCTGATAACCTATCTTCCAGACTTTTTCATGTTAAGCAATCCTAGCTGACATATTAATTACTCTGCAAACCAGGCTCTGTTTTTATTTATGCACTGTCTTATTTATTTCTTGCAATAATCCTATAAGATATATTTGATAAACCCAGGTAACTAATGACAAAATTTGAGGCTTGGGAAAGTTAAATTTCTGATCAACTCTCATAGCCAGTAAGTGCAAAACTAAGTTGTATACCTCAGAATAGGTGGCATGAAAGTCCATACTCTTTACCACCACATGGTAATGCTTTCCCATCATGGGTTTGGAAATAAAGAGGTGAATAATACCTATTTTCTACACTCACAAAGCTCAAAATAAGATGTGTATGTATTTACTTTGATGAGGAGTAAAAATAAATTTTTAAAAATTCTAAGAGATATACACAAAATGTTGCTAGAAGCACCCACAAAAAGTAGAATGGATAATGCTTCAAACCTCAGAAATCTTATTTCACTAGTCTACACTAGTTTGAATGGAAGAGTACAGTCATGTGTAGTAGAAAGTAGCATTATATTAATAACTACACTAATACTATTCTATACTCAAACCTTCATTTTTTTTAAACACTAAGTTCTAAAATTAGCCTCAGGGAAAGAACTTCCTTAAGCAATTTTAGCAATTTTCTGGAGTATGGTATTGGGCAAGATGTCAGCATTTTAATTTTTAGATAACATTCCTCAGTTACCTGGAAGGGATATATACATATTCAGAGTTAGGAATCTAACCCTGTCCCTGACTGCATACCTCAGGATAGATTTAGTTATAAAATTCATAAAATATAAGTTATAATAATTCACTTTAACTTTAATAGCCTTTCTTAATACCACTGAAAGAAACATTAAGCATCTAAAGAGCTCAACAATGATAAGGTATCACACTTCCAAGTAGGCTAGGAAATATTCACTCCAGCAATTTGCTGCCTATAAACTTTAGTTATTAGGCTAAAGTCAGGGTCATAAATTGTAGGTCCAAGTAGGATTTTTGGAAGACAGAAATCTCTTTTTTTTATTTTAATGGTAAAATCACATAGGTTATATTGGCAATCACACTGTTGGTCATAATTGATAGATATTTAAAAGTACCCCCAATAAATGCCAAAAGATGAACAATAGTTTAAATTTTTAAAAAATTAAAAAACCTTGGTATTATTAACACTTTTCTTCCTTTCATACTGGACCTCAAATCCATTAGAAAGTCCTGTCAATTCTACCTTCAAAATGCTTGTTCCCCAGATATGCACATGGCTTGCTTCATCAGGTTTCTAGTTGTCTGCTCAAATGTTACCTTTGCAAGGGGATCATTCCTGGCCATGCTATTAAAATTAATTACATCAAGATGATGCAACAAGAGACGCAGAAGAGAAACATAATGAGAGACACAACAAAGCAGGGAGCAGAGGTGGCTCAAATGATTAGGTGCCTCCCTCCCACATCAGAGGTCCCAGGTTTGGCTCCCAGTGCCTCCTAAAGGAACAAGGAAGAAGAACAGATACAGCAAGTGAAAAAAACAACACCGGGGTGGGGAGAAATAAATAAAATAAATCTTAAAAAAAAAATTGATTACACCACCACCACCACCCATGCCCATTGTTACCTAACCTCTTAGCCGCTTTTCTTTATAGCAGTTATCTGTGGCTGATATTAACCACAAGTTAACCACTTCCTCACTTGCCCCCTTCCCTACTCCCTATATCTAACACCTGAATTTTAGTCTCCCTGTTGGAGAAAAGAAAGGCCAGAAAGTGAATCAATGGCCAGTCACATTACCTTATGTCTGAATACAAGTGAGCTTCAGTGCATCATCACAGGATTTTACTTTACTGTACAGTTAAATGTTTACTTGTTGACTTTATGCCCCCACTAGGATGTAGGTTCCATGAAGACAAGAAATTTGCTCAGTTAACTGCTTAGTATGCAGCAGATAAGAATTGGAGCTCAGCAAACATATGTTGAAGTGATTATTGAATGAATTTGATTGCTGTTAAACATGCTGGGGTATGAATTATATTTCTAAGAACACTTTAGAGAGATCCATTTCCCAGTGTTGTAAATTTCCCGCTACTCAAATAATACTTGTGGCTTTTAGAGGCTGTATTTGAGAATAGAACAGGAAAGTTCATTTTAGCTATGTGCATAGCTTAAAAGAGGAGCATCTGAAACATGCTACAAAGCAGCAGTTAAAAGAGTCATTTCCATACTCCTCACTTCATCAGCACATAGCCAACTACCAACACTAGATATCAGGATCCTTTGAAATTGTGACTTTTTAATTGACAACAGTTGGAAACACTCCAAGAACATTGCCTCATACCTTAGTAAGTTAAGATGAAATAGGAAAATGCTCCAAAACTTGCCCTGCATATAAACTATAAATCAGCCATGGAAACAGTAATAGACTGACTTTCCATTTGCTCTTACTCAGAAAACTCAGTTCCATAAATTACAATAAAGAGACATATGAAAAAGAAATTTTCAGATTTCCTAATGTGTTATTTGCTTCTCAAAAAATTTGAATATGAAGAAAAGCCTTATTTGATCTGCTTAATGCTAACCTATCATGCATTTTTAAACTCTATATGATTTTCCTTTTAAGCTATATGTGTTCAGAATATCACTAAATAGCATTTGAATTTTATTTAATCAAGACAATGAA
This sequence comes from Chaetophractus vellerosus, assembly GCA_004027955.1. Taxonomy (NCBI): domain Eukaryota; kingdom Metazoa; phylum Chordata; class Mammalia; order Cingulata; family Chlamyphoridae; genus Chaetophractus; species Chaetophractus vellerosus. Next base: position 972 of record PVKH010000897.1, on the reverse strand, counting down.
ATATTCTGTAGTTTGTCCCTGATTCTCATATTTCTTAACTCATTGAATTGCCTAAGACCCCTTGCCTTTATAATCTAAGGGGGAAAATATCAGTACTGTTTTATGCTCTTGATTTCATGATATTTTGGCTCTGAAATGAAACTTTCTTCAGCGAAATATCAAGTTTCAAGCTTATGCTATGTTTTAATATATTCAAATGTGAAGCAATAATAAAGCAAATTTTATATGTACCGGTATATCCTGTACTGTTTGAACAACAACTCTGATTTCACAAGAATAGATACCCCACTAGAGGGCAAATACCAAAATTTGAATATAATTTGTTTTGGGTCATGAATATCGCCTTTCCTCTGAATCAAGAATAAAACATTTGGTTGACACTGCAGAATGGAGAGTAGAAGTGGAGATTTAAATGTATGTTGTTGCTTCCATTCAGTATGGCTCGCTGGACTGCATTTGTGCAACCACAGTCAAACGGGTAGGGTATAACATTAATGACAAAGATTTGAGAATCAGTAGTCAAAAGACTGCTAAAATTAGAATTATTGGACTCTGGTAATAAATAAGGCTGCTTCAGTCACTAGAGGACAAAGTCTATCAGGCCTGGGAAAGAGTCATTTTCTCTATACTAGTCCAGAACACTTCAATGTTGTCGGGCTCTGAGCATTAGGGAACATGAAGGAAACAAAGTGTTTGGCACATACACGTGTGCTTTCACAACCTATGACATTAGCATGCCAACAGTTAATGTTCTTAAAGTGACTTCTCAGGCTGCAGATGCAGCAGATAATTAAAATGTAAGATCTCTGAGGTCAAGGCTGCTCTATTCAAGTGCCTAGAATCATGCTTGGTACAAGGGTAGGTCCCTGATAAATATAGATTGAATGGATGAATTAAGTGCAAGCCTTGACACAATTAGAAGAATACGAAACATATTGTATGGGGACTCTCTCTGTCTAAACTGTACTTATG
>PVKH010000896.1:0-33625 GCA_004027955.1 Chaetophractus vellerosus | reverse complement strand
AAAAAAAAAAAAAAAGATGTCTATCCTACCCAAACTAATCTACAGATTTAATGCAATCCCAATAAAAATCAACACAGCATTTTTTTAATGTATTGGAATAACTACCTACAAAATTGATTTGGAAGGGTAAGAGGCCCTGAATAGCCAAACACATATTGTAGAAGAAAAATGAAATTGGAGGTATCACAATACCTGACTTTAAAACATACTAAAAAGCTACAGTGGTCAAAACTGCATGGTATTGGCACAAGGATAGACATACCAACCAATGGAATGGAACTGAGAGTTCTGATATAGATCCTCGCATACACAGACATCAGATATTTGTCTAGGACACCAAGCTCACTCAACTGGGAGAGAATGGCCTCTTCAACAATGGTACTTGGAGAACTAGATATCCACATCCAAAAGAATGAGAGAGAAACCCCATCCCATACTTTATATAAAAATCAACTCAAGATGGATCAAAAATATAAATACAAGAGCCAAGACCATAAAGACCTTGGAAGATAATGTAGGGAAGCATCTACAGGACCTTGTAATAGGAAATGGTTTCATGAACTTCACACCCAAAGTACCAGCAGCAAAAGAAAAAATAGATAAATGGGGTTTCCACAAAACTAAAAACTTTTGCACCTCAAAGGATGTTATCAAGAACGTATAAGGCAGCCTACCCAATTGGAGAAAATATTTGGCAACCATCAATTCTACAGCTGGGTATATACCTAGAAGAAATGAAAGCAAAGACACAAACAGGTATATGCACACCCATGTTCATAGCATCTTTATTCACTATTGCCAAAATTTGGGATCAATCCAAATGCCCACCAACAGATGAATGGATAAACAAAATGTGGTACATACGTACAATGGAATATTACTCAGCTGTAAGAAGAAATAAAGTGCTAACACACAGGATAACATGGATGAATCTTGAGGACCTTATGTTGAGTGAAGGAAGCAAGGCATTGAAGGATGAACAGTACATGACCTCACTGATATGAATTAAGCAAATTGAGCAGACTCAGGGAGCTATTGTCTGGAAGATAGGTTTACAGGAAATAGAAAGGGAGAAGAAGGTTGTGAGCTAACACCATGTGGCCTAATCTATGATAAGGTGAAAGCATGTAGTTGCGCACTGAAGGGATATGACAAGAGAGTAGTGATATTATTGGGTGGGTGGTGCAGGTTTGACAGGTGGGTAGATTGGGGAGGGTGGGTTGGAAGGTCCAGGGAATTGGGGGTAGGGTTGGGAGAGGGACCAGGTGAACACTGGGGATTTGCGGGTATGTGGTTGAAAGTACAAAGCTGGGAATGCTCTTATGACAATACGACAAGGAAGGGTTACTGGTTTAGGGTGTTGGATGGGGGTGCATTCTGGACGGGGGGCATCTGGGGCAGGCTCCTAGGGAGTGTGTGAGTGATTATTTTGCCATAATGTGTTGCATCAGTGGGTGGAGAGCCACATGATGAGTGAGAAGGAGTTGGACTCCCATCCTTGGGAGGACCAATTTGTTCACAAATAGAGAGGCAAGAGACTCTCGAAAGCATGGGCGGTTCCTAATAGGGGAGGACAAACCAGTGTGTCAAGACCTCAGTCTTGTTGCATGTAACTATGAATCTTGTCATCCAAGGAATGAAGTCAGGGGGTCGCCATGGGCCCTGAAAGGAGGGGGAGGGAGGAATAGAATAGATGGAACAGAGGGTATTTAGTGGGCAATAGAAGTGTTCTACATGATCTTACAATGATGGACACAGGCCATGATAAATAGCATCAAATTTATAAAAGTGTACAGTCTAAAATATAAACCATAATGTAAACCATTGACCATGTTTAGTAGCTATGTTCCACTATTTGTATATCAGTTATAACAAAGGTACCATCCACATATAAAAAGGTATTAATACAGGAAGGACGAAAAGGGAGGATGTTGGGTACATGAGTCTCCTCTGTATTCTGTATGTGACTTTACTGTGACCTAAAACTTCTTTGAAAACAAAATGAAAAATAGTAAGACACTGGGGAATACATTGAAGAAAATGCCGCTATACAGACAGGACACCAGATATTACAGTGATGAAAGGCAAAACAGCTCACTCAGGCAGAATCTTGTCCCCACTCAGCCATCTTTTGCAAAAGAGACGGTGAGCACCCACTTAAACTGATACCATCTTGCTGGCAGACCCACCCAATCCTTTAATTTAATTTAATTTTTATTTTTTAAAAAATTTTATGTATTTTATTTCTTATGTTTAAACTTATCTTTATTATTTCATTTTCCCATTAATGGTATTTGGCTATTTTAATGGCTTCATTTTTGAAGAAGCTTTGGATCACAGAAGGGTTACAACTGGGGCAGGGGCGGATCATTGGTGTGGGGTGTCAGTGATGGGGGACACATGGGAGGAAGTTCACCTGGGCATACATATAAAGTATATAAAAATGTTCAAATGTTCACGGGGCATTGTCACAGTGGGTGAAGACTCACACAATAACCGAGAGAATAATGAATTCCCGTCCTGGAGAGCTCTGTCACGTTCTCTAATGGAGCAGCAACTGTCCCTCAAGTGCAGGGGTGATGACTGGTGAGGGAGGATGATCCACTGATGGGTCCTTGATATTGATGACTAAGCTGATGAGCCTATGCTCTTGAAATTGAAACTTAGCCTAGTATTGTGGGGTGCCTAAGAGTTGCCTTCTGAGAGACTCCTTGCTGCTCAAACACTGCCTCTCTCTTAGCCAAATTCAGCATATAAATGTATTACCTTCCTCCCAGCATGGGACAAGTTAGAAAACCCAGGCAAATACAGTGAACACATATAAACAATTAAAAATCTTGATCAGAAAACTCAAATATGATTAAGACATTTGAAATGTACTTGTTTAATTTTTTTAACAAAATATAATATTTTAATAAAATATTTAATCATTTAAAAAAAAAATCCAAAATGGGATGCATGAACTTCAGGGCATACATAAGACAGCTCACAGGGCTGCATGAAGGAACCTCCATTTAAACTTAACTTTCATTGTATCTTTTTTAATATAAACTTATGTGCATAGTTTATCATACAGACAAAATGTATGAGCATAATAGTGCAAGTAAACAATGTGTAAATTAAAAATGTGTATATATTGGGAGATATGCTCAAAAATATTTAGGTGGCAGAATATGTGATCAAAAAAGTCTAGTGACTCCCATGCTATCTTGGCAGCAGTACTGTGTATACTGTATTTTTAACCAAGTAAATTTCCTTGATGTTTCTTTCAGACATTCATCTCTTTTCTACTTGAAATCTCACCAAAGCTAAAACTTCAAGGAGAAATGACCTCTCCTCTCTGACTTAAGCAACCAAACAACCATACATAAAACAGTTCTTGAAACTGGAACACAGCAGCAGCAGCTAACCAATTTAACCCTTGTATATGTTGGGTACAACTGTAAGCACTTTGTGTTAACTCATTTAGCCCAGTGTACTAGGTACTATTTTTCATCTCCTCTCTACAAATTAAGAAACTGAGACACAGAGAAGTTATCTAACTTGTCCAAGCTTACACAGTTAATAAAGAGCCATTAAAATTTTATACCCTATGATTCAGCAATTTCACTTCTATATATTTATTCTACAGATAAACTGGCACATTTACAAAATATTATTTGTCCAAAGCTATTCACTGAAGCACTGTTTATAGCAGCAAAGATTAAAAACAAAGAATGCTCATCAGCAGGGACCAGGTTAAATAAATTCCAGTATATACAATGGCATATCAGGTAGCTGCAAAAGGGCAATAAATGGAATGATCTCCAAGATAAGTTATTATGTCAAAGGAGCAAAGCACAGAAACTTTTATAGCATATCATAATTTTCATGAAAGAAGGAAAATCAGAATGTCTTTCTATTTGTTGTATATCCATTAAGAAACCTGAAGGGCTACAAAAGAATAATAAAGTATTCACTTTTAATGGGGGTAGTAGGACCTAGGAGGATAGGATACGATGGTATAAAGGAAACTTTTCACTGAATGCGTTTTCATAAATTCATGAATTTTGAACCATGTATTACCTATTCAAATAATCTCATTTTTCAAAGTAGAGTGTTAATTGGTTATATATTAGAGATCAAGATTACATATCTTGCAGGACAAATGAAAAGTCAAAGTTCCTAATGCTATATAAATGAGTACTGACGGTTGTGGATAATATTTACAGGGACATGTCACACAGGAATTCAAACACTGAGGGTCTCAGCAGCTACAGAGCCTGCCTCCTGGGAAAGCAGACTCTCTGGAGCTTTTTATATTTTGAAAATGGGCCTGTTGATCCTGAACTTTTCCCCTCTCCCTGGCCACACTGCTATTGAGAAGCACTGCCATAAATTAAAGGAAGAAATTGTGCCTCCTTAATTCAATTCACACCCTCTTTTTTATTGAAAGACAAGCAGGGCATGTCAATTTACTCTAAAATAAATACATTAAAACTGCCAGTTCACTATGTCAGAATGATTCAAATCACCAATAATGTTCTGCAATAGGGATGGCAAACAATTCATCACATATGCAAATTCCAAAGGATTAGTGCTAGGTTTCTGAAGTATGCTGACATGTATTTTTGAGGATCTGTCTGGGCTCAACTGTAAAGTTCCCGAATGGAATAGTGGTGTCTACGATGGGTAAATGAGCATAAATATCCTTAAAGCTGTTGTCTATGGTCGAGGCCTGGAATACAGTTCATAGTACAGTTTTGTAAATTGAGCATAATAGTACTGACATCTCATTACATTGTGTGAGATTTAAATGAGATAATACATAGGTAGACAACTTAGAACACTGCTGGACACAGTAAGTGTTTAATACATGTTAGCTATTATTATTATTATTAACTAGTTTTAGCATAATTTATCAATCTGGTTAAAATAAAATTCTAGGGAAGCGGATATGGCTCAAGTAGTTGAGCGCCTGCTTCCCATATGGGAGGTCCTGGGTTCAGTTCCCAGTGCCTCCTGAAAAAAAAAAAAACAGCAAGCAAAACAAACATAAAAAAACAACTCAAGGAAGCCAATGTGGCTCAGTGGTTGAGCTCCAGCTGGCTTCCCACATACGAGGTTCCCAGGTTCAATCCCCAGAAGCCCCCAGTACCTCAAAAATAATAATAATACTAATACTACTACTACTAATAATAATAAAATTCGACCTCATAATTCCTTAAAGTAGGAAAAAAGAGAACTACTTTCTGTGATCATCATAACTCTACCTGTTCCAAAGTGTTTTTAAGTTGCAATTTCCACTTTAATATGAAACTTAAATAATATTTTTGGAGGGGAAAAATGAAGAAAGCACTAAACTCAAAATTCCTATTTGTTTTGAGTCTAGTAAGAGAGATGTTATTTGCCTTCAAATTTTCTCACTCCTCTATACTGCAAAACCACCAATCAGAAAAACAACAAAAAAATTTATAAAAGATGAGAGACTATGGTGAATAGTGCAAGGGTTATAGTTCTGGCTCTGCCATTTAACTAGTTGTAAAACTGTGGACAAATCACTTAACCTTCCTTCTCAAAATCTTTACTACTACCTTAACTTTAACCACGATCACTTTTCTCCTAATTCAATGGACTATAAGCAGATCTCTAGGTTTCCCTAACAGGTAACAGAGTGAGCATTTGAAAGCACCTATCAGCTCTTCCTTTTCCCTTTCCCTTCCTGACCAATTTAGACCTAAAGCTTCAGGTAGCTTGAAGAGCAAGTTTGGAGTGCATGCTGGTAGAAGGAGGGCATACAGAGCAGGGTGTCAGAGCACTAGCCAGGAGAAGAGGGAGTCTCTGCAAAGTGTGGTCTAGCAAAGGGGGTGACAGTCCAGGCAGAGTGAAGAGGGTCCCATGTGGAGGGAATCAGAGCCCTGAAGTGAATGCCGTTACGTGTGTGTGGCCCAGTGCACGGTGTAAACCCAAGTCGGGTGAGGAGTGCCTCCACTTAGGAGCACAGATAGCATGGATGATGCAAGATGGTTACAAACAGGGGGCTTGGTAACTAAGTAAATAAATAAAGGAGAATGGGAGCCAGTTTCTCACTATCAGAAAGGAGCTACAAATATGGAAAGGAAAAAAACTAGAATGAACTCCTGACATACTGGATTTGAATTGGAGGCACTGGTGTGAATTCATTTTAAATATATATAGATAGAGGAATAAATGTGTGTGTGTGTGATTACACACAGATATATCCTCTAGTTCCATCCACTAAGAAGGCCTTGGAATAGTGAAATGTCAATCACAGTGAGCACACCTAATGCCAAGGTCTGGAATTCTAAATCTCATTTTCTGCTGAAAAGAACAAGAGCTCCTTGAAAAAATGACTGAATCCAAGGCTCAGGCAGGGAAAATACAAGAAGAGCCCAGAACTTCTTGCTGTACCAGAAAGCAAAGAAGTTTAAAAGAACATTGAGAACATTTCAAAAGGACACAGAAGCCTGCATGAAGTAGTCTAGCTGGCCAAAATAAGGGAAATATAAATAATAATAGCAATGAACTAAAACCTACTGAATAAAATAGGACATCATAAATCTAGAATTTGCCCACACCCATATACCTCAAACATGAGAAGAAATTGAAAGTTTGGTTAGGAATGGGAAAATCACTAGATTCAAGTACCTCCCAAGAAAATGCTTAATAAATAGAAAGGGAAAGAGTGATTTTACACTGAAGAAGTCCAAGAGATACCTTAATCAAGTGATCAAAGCAAACATCATTGTAATGGGAAAAATAAAAATCATGTGCCCCAGACAGGAGGCAATGAAAAAAATCACAGCATCACTTCAGTGATATTCCTGCTGAAGATTCATAAAATAAATCTAATCATAAAGAAATATCAGGTAACTCAAATTGAAGGTATTCTACAAAATAACTGACCTGTAATCTTCAAAAGTGTAAAAGCCATATAAATCAAGAAAAATCAAGGAACCGTTCCATACTAAGAGAGACAACTAAATGCCGTTGAACATTAAAGAAACAACTGACAAAACAAGCAACAACTTGTTTGGGTCTGGGCAATGTATCAATGTCAATTTTCTGATATTGCTGATTGTATTGTGGTTCTGTAGGAAAATGCCCATGTTTGTAAGAAATACACATTATCCAGGGAATGAGTATAAGATTTGCAACTTACTTTCTAATGGTTCAAGAGAAAAAAATTTTTTTGAGCTGTACTTGCAACTTTCCTGTAAGTTTATCATTTCTAGATAAAAAGAATGCCAAATTTAAAAGCACATAATTTATCAAATCATTACTCTTTCTCTGCTTAAATAGTTTAAGCTCCCCATTGCTACCAGAAAAAACCCAAAGCAAACATGTGCCCCTCCTTACTCTCAGCCCTCATTCCTGCTGTGTATTAATGTGATATTAATGATCTTAAATCCCAAAGACTGTAAACAGGTTGCTGACAAATAGAATGTAAAAATATTGAGAAAAACATGTTTTTGTAATAAGTGATAACTAGGCATTTGTGTGAGGACATGATATGAATTGGCTTGATACCAGCCAAGAGGGGCACTCCCTTGATAAAAAATATTAACCACCTCTGAGCCATAAAACCCCCGTGCAGATGCTACTTTGGTGCGTGTTAGGTAGAGGCAGGCTGATACCTCATTGCAGACTTCCGCTCCTTGCTGTGCTGCAAGGCTCACTGTCACCCTTGCCACTGCACTGTACCTAGTATCTCTGGCCATCAGCTTTGGAGGCTCCACTGATGCCACATCAGACCTGGTTCCTGAGAACTCTCACTAAAAGTACTCACTTGCCTTGTGTTGGCCCTGGGGCTGATGGACTTTAGAGACCCGTGCCTTCCACCTTGACCTAGTTATTATGTATTGGTTGTTTTTAATTGCAATTAAACAAGCAAATATATTGCATTGTACTTTCAAACTATTGTCCTGTGGAATCTGCTTAGAAGTGCTAAATTTACTATTTTCTGTCTGTTTGCTAGGACAATTACATTTACACAACTCCCCAGTCCTTAACCCCTTCTTCTCTCTAGTCTAGCTACCCTGGGAAATGCTGGGTTCACTCAAAGTACTTCAAAGCTTTTCATGCTTTCTTCTGCTTCTTAGAACACTGGATACCCAGATCTTTGAACAGTTGCCTTTTATTATGGTTTAGCATTCCTCTCACTGCCACCTCCTCAGAAAGGCCTTCTCTGACTTCTTTAGCCAAACTTCAACTCCCCTCCAGGTATTCTCTATTGTTACCCTGCCTGATATTCTTCATAGTACTAACAGGTATCTAAAATTATTATAGTTGTGGGTTTTTTGTTTGTGTTTTGTTTTTTTTTTGTTTGTTTTGTTTTGGTTTTTTTTCATTCATTTATTTTCACTCTCTCCCACTAGACTATCTCCTTAGGCATAGGTATTTGCAGTTTACCACCACCTAGTGCTTGGACATTGATGGAGCTAATATCTCTTTACTAACTGAATCTCTAGGCCTCAATTTTTTCATCTAAAAAAATGCAAATAAACAACTACCTACCTCATGGGATTACTCACTGGACAATATATGCAAATGATTAGCACAGTGCCAGGCATAAAACACGTACTAAATAGGTATTAATTATGCTTACAGAAGAAAAGCACTAGTTTGGGCCTAAAGTTGATTGAAAGTTGAATGTTGTTTTGATTGGGGCCTTTGCCCCCAAATTTACTTTCCAAATGAGCAAAGCTATAGTGGAGAGAAAAAGCTTACGCCCTAAAACCTAGACACATAAAAATCAAAATGTACATAGTTTAGTGATAGTCCACTGTGCTAGAAGAAAAAGGATTGGTTCTACTCTTTGTGGAAATACAATTTTCTTGTTTTTAAAAGTATTATTTAAACTATTAATACTTTAAATAATATATTTCATTGTACCATTATGTATTCTCTAATATATTATTCTTTTATTCTTTCTTACATACCAAAAGTTTTACTTACACAAGTTTCTAAGTTGACTTCAAATAGATTTATGAACATTAATTCATCTTCAAAAAAATTCTTCAAAGTAAGCATTATTTCTGCATGCTCATGGGTAAAGAATAATTAATGTCTGATTATGGTCACAAACTAAATAAAAGTACATCAAAGCCCTCTCCAGGTTTCTGACTCCCAGTGTGTTCGTGCTCTATGCATAATCAAATATTTATTGATTGCCTAGGCAGGGTGAGGAGAAAAAAGATACATAATACAGACCCATAAGACATTTCTTATTAATAAACAGTATAAATTAAAAGGAAATTGAATCTATTTTTAGTTTCTATATGGGACAGCTGTTTAAAATATCATATCTACTGTGGGGAAAAAACCCACAAACCAAACCACAAATCCACCAAGATACCATAAGTAGCATTTCTTAATATCATGAGAAGAAATGCCTGGAATTTTAAATAATCTCTTTCACTTATCCATCTGTTACTTTTGCTGTTGTAGTTCAGACACTGAAAAAATATTTTTTCTAGAGAAAGGCAGAACGAACAATCTTTCTTTAGAAAATCATCTACAACAATGTTGCATTGCCTCTCTTTCCATGAGTCTTTCATTCTTTTTCCTCTTTCTACCCCCACCCTCCACAAACATACAGAGGGCTTATTCATCAAGACTGTAAATTTATATATTTGTTTTTCAAATTAGTAAACCTTCACATGTTGTAACTTCACTAAGAAAATTTCACTGGTAAAGTTTTTGGAAGCAGTACAATTTTTCTACCTCACCCTCAAATATCTCCTGCCAAATTTTCCAGGTAATGGTTACATGAGTCAGTTGGTATTCGGGTTTATTTTTATGTTTGTAGATTCCAAAAGAAATAACTTAAACACATTTTTCTATCACAGAAATGTTCAAAAATGTTGCTGATCTTTGAGATGCTTTGGAATAGTCTACCTCTAGTCCTTACTTATTAATTTGTTTCTTATTTGTTCCAAAGTAGATTAATAGTGGCTTACAAAATTATACTCTATGACTAGGTTAAAGAGAGTAAGTTGATAAAGCAAAGAGAAAAAAGAGTAGAAAAAAACAAGGTTAAGAGAAGGGTAAATTCATAAGAAAAGACATTTTGCCAGACAGAAGTAGATCAGGATTAGAGCTCTCAGCAGACTGGTAACTAATGCAAAATGTGGGGTAAAGAGTAAGATAGGATCAGATACCAAATCCTTGATGTTTATAATCTGAAAACAAGCCAATTTCTCAGGAGAAATGAAACACTATTGCTGGTACTAAGACCAAAACAAAACTTTTCTTATCGTCCTCATATAGGAAAAACACTTTATAAAGTAGTCAATACTGTTGATGTTTAGCATAAAGGTGTTTTACGGTTCTCCATCTTAAAATGTCTCTCATTATAGATCAATGGTTCAATACCAAGTGCAGTTTAGTTAAAATAACTCTATGGGAGTCCAGCAAGCAATGCTTTGATAATCTGTATAGATCTGACACATTTTAAAGTACCTAGTCAATGCCAAGGTAACCACGTGGAGCAAATGGGGGTGGTCACTATTCAACTCAAGCTAATTGCTACCTCATTAAAAAAAAATATATATATATATATATATATATATATATATATATATGAGGGGCTAACAAGCAGGACTGCAGCTACCACTCTGCAAACTTTCATCTAGAAGAACTAAATATATACTTCAAAGAAAATTCTTCTAATATTACTTACAAAAATATTTACGACTAACAATGGTTAGGCACTGGGCTAAGGGCTTTAATATACTGATTTAGCAACATTCTAAGGAAGATATTACCCATATCTTTAACAGTTATGGAAACTAAAGTAAGGAAAATGTAACTTGTCCAAGACTACAAAGGCAGTTAATTGGTCTTTGCCACAAATTGCCAAGGTTGAAATCACATGCAAGTCTGCAATTGGGATTAAGACCTTCTATTAAATACTTTTCAGAGACTGCTCTACTTGAAAGTGCTAGAGGCATAAAAATAAATGACAGCAGGCAAAAGCCAAAATGGTAAAATTCCAAATATAGATCCCAGGCTCAACAGATGTTGTTCATAGGGTAAGAATGCTTTTTTGTTATTTAATCAAATACTGATTATTATCCTTTACAAGTTCATATAAATAGAAGCACATGGATTTATTACCTACCACTCAAGTCAACCAAGCCCTGAATGAGAAGCCTGCCAGCGTTGCTATAGAGAGCACAGGAATTCAAGGTACTCCCTGGTGCTGTTTTCCTGGCAGGAGAAGGCTGCTGAGGGCCTTCTGGATTACAGCACCACTCATTCACCCATCCCAAATTCCCACCCAACTGGGTATCTGTGATTCCAACATGTTTCTAGGCTGCATCTGCGTGGCAGACGTTTATTAGTTGTTTACCTATAATCCATCCCCAATTACCCTTCTCACTGCCTAGAAGAGCCCCAATTTTTTTCAGGTGTCTGCACTAGGGAGTATATTGTGACTTGTCAAAGTCAATTCTCATGGTCACTTCACTTCCCACTCCAAGTGACATGTTTGGCCCCAAACTTTTTGCAATTCTGGCAAATTAGACGCAAGGAAAGGTCTGCTAGGATAAAGTGATAAAAGGAAATATACATGAAAAAAGTCCTTCTTCAGCTAGATATTGTAATGTGTGTGGGTTTATGTGCAGGCTTGTCTGTATGTGCCTGAGAGAGATACACACACATACAGACAGACAGGCTAAAAGAAAGAGAGAGGAAAATGGATCATATTAGAAAAATTAGGTATATAGAAAGAAATACAACTGTGAAAAGGTCAGGGGAGAGAGGTGAATCGGCAAATTTCTGATAAAAGGAAGAGACTAATAGCCCTCCACTATAAAAATGCTATGTCAATATTGTCCTTTTTTAAAAAAGCTTCCAAGAGTCAGAAGGCAATCTTGCTTTACACTATTGAGCACATTTGAAGCTTAATAACCACTATTTGAGGATGAGAATAAAGCACTGGTTCAAAAATAGCAAGTCATACAGAGCAGAAAGCAGCCTGAATAAATCTGGTATCTGTTTGGATCTACCGAATGTGGCTATATGCAAATCCAGACTATAATCTTATGGAAATGTTTTTTTTTTCTTTTTGTACTCACATAAATATATTGCTAAGCAGCTATGGCATTATTTCTAGATCCAACTCTCAGATTCTATGCACATGTTGCTAAATGTCAAATGTATTCATATTCATTTATATTTGAGTGCTGCTTTGAGTGAAAAACTATAAATCATCCATTCAAAAATAAAAATTAAAAAAATAGATATGCAGCATTATTTAGCAGTACAGATGAACCTTATTTATCTTACAGTTAAGCAGGGAAGTGAATAAGCATTTTCTAACAGAAGCTCTGACTCGGGAAAGTTATAACAAAACTGCAAAAAGTTCCTCCATAAATCTGTTTTCCTCTTAATCTCAGTTGTTATACCTTTACCTCCACTGTCAGAAATTCTCTTTGCAAGAATAGAATCTATTTATTTAATACTTTCTTTATTAGAGCACACAGTAATATAATTCTTAATTTCCCTTTAAATCTTTTATTATCTAAATTTACTTTATTACTATTGTATCAAACTGTTTTTTATAAATGCCTCATGAAAGAAGTCGTCAAAAATAGTTAAATGACCCTAAATAGATCTGTTTAGTTTATCTTATTGATTCAATTACCTACCACCAGCCAAAGCTATATACATTTCCTTTCCTTCCTCTCACTGGCCACTCTTCTCATTCCTCCATTCTCATTACCTCTTAATAAATCCAAGGATCAGTCCTGGGACTTCCTTCTTCTCTTTTTTCTCTTCCTTTAGCTACCTCAACAAATCTCATGGCTTTAAAAACCATCTATTTGTTAACAACGTCCAAGTCTATATCTCCAGCTGGATCTCTCCCCTGAGCTCTGGGTTTTTATCTAACTGCCTACTTAACGTCTCCACGTCTGATAGGTACATCAACTTTACATGTCCAAATGTGATTTCCTCATCTTCCCCATTAAACCTGTACTTCCCCAAATCTTCCCCATTTCAATTAATGCTAACTCTTACCTTTCAGTTGTTCAGACCAAACACCTCCGAATCATCCTTGACTCACCTTGTTCTCTCACAACCCACAGCCAATCCAATAGCAAACAGCTCCACCTTCAAAATATACTAAATACTGACCAGTCCACACCACTTGCCCAAGGTATCCTGTCTCACTGGGGTTGTATAAGCTGGTCTCCAGCTTTAGTCTTCCTCCTAACCCATGCACACGCCACATATACATTCCCTTCTGTCTTTCACAATCAGAGTAGTCATTTAATAACTCAAGTCTGATCATGTTACTCCTCTGTTTAATTGTTCTCTAGTGGCTTCCTATCTCACTGAGGCCAAAAGCTTAGAAGACCCTATGTGATCTGACGCGTGGTTAGCTCTCTGACCTTGTTTCCCACAACTCTTCCCCTTGCTCATGCCAAACACATCCTTGCTTTTCCTGGAACATGCAGGCATTACTTCCACTTTGCACTTACTGTTCTGTATGCCTGGAATTCTCTTCCCCCAGGAATTTATATGGTTCAAGACCTCACCTCTTTCAAGTTTTAATCAAACATCACCTTCTTGGAGAGGTCTTCCCTGACCTCTAATTTAAAATTGTACCCCCTCCCCCAAACACACCTTCTCCTTGACACTTATTCAAATTTCTTCTTCATTTTATATACTATGCATCAATTAATTGAGCCCCTATCTACTATTCTCACCAGCTAGAAATATAACCACTAACAACTTGAAACACTGGCTGTCCCTCATTCTTTAAGTGCAATGGAACCTATCTCCCACCTAAGTCTCTGTCAAATGTACTCCCCTCTGCAACTCCACTGCCAGCTCACCAGTGTAGGCTCTCACTGGATCTACACAGTGCAAAGGATAAAGTCCATATGTCTCAACCTGACATACAGGGCTCTTCCCACCTGGATGTAGCCTACCTTTATAGCCACACCCCTTCAGTTCAGCCCTGGACCCTGCCCCCCAGACAACAACCAGGTTTCCTCAGTTTAGCATGTTTTTTTGAGAGTCTATTACTTTTCATATTATCTCCCATACCTAAAATAACCACCCCACTCTTTGATGAACAATTCTCTAGCCATTTTACAGTACTTATGTCAAACATCAATTCTCCTATATAGTTATCAAAATAACAGCAGCTAACAACTGCTGAGTGCTTATTACAAGCCTAATAATAAACTGGCATTATATCATTTAATCCCTAATGAGTTCTATTACAAATACATTAACAATTTCCCCCAAATTATACATGATAAAAAATTTTTTAAAGAAATTAGGAAACATATCCTGGATCACAGAGCTAATAAGCAGATGAGCTAGGATTTGACCCTAGGTCTATCTAATTCAAAAGCCTAAATGACAAATCTTTTAATGAAGAGCTGAACTGACCTTCAAATGAGTATTTTAAATGTCTTTACTAAGTTTAGGTCATTGTGAAACCATTAATTTTACTGTCATGAGATAAAATCTATAAACCACAAATGCCAAGAAATAGCCCCTCTACAAATCTACAATCAAAGAGCACATCTTAAAAAATTATTTTAGTTTGTAGAGAAACACAGAACTTTTATGGGCATATTCGTGTGATAAGAAAAAGTAACCACAGTGCCATTATTGCCAATTTACAGTTTTCAAAGTTATACACAAGGTAGGAAGACCAGAGTCTTGTATTTGCAAGCCACAAAGCCCACATAAAATTCACCTGATATGTCCAATGTCATCTCTGGAATGTTGTATTACTGCTATGTTTCTACCCTATAATTATAACTTCCCCAGGCCTAGCCCTTCTTAGTAGAGCTCTGTTGTACTGACCCTTTCATTATCAGTCACTTTGCTGGGTTTGCATAGAGCATCCCACCCAAAGGTGACTCTGAAGGTGACCCTATCAGGTCACCATAGAAATGGCCCCAAGGGTTGTCCCCAAAGTGGCCCTACCTGGGTTGCCATGGTAAACAGCCAGACTATATTGCTATATTCAATTTTCTGCCAGGGTCTCCATGGTAACTGCAAAGGACTGCTCCTTAGAAGGACCTCACCAGGGCATGTTTCCATGGTAAACCTATCAAGCATATTTCTAAGCAACTTCCTATCAGTTGTTCTGTGACCAATCATGGTAGATGCATTTTATGAGAAGCCCTGGAAGGTTTCTCCCAAAGATATCATCACAACATACAGGGATTTGGAAGTGAAAAGCTTGGTAAACAAAGTAACTGTTAGAAAAATACAAATTTTGCCATTCACAAATGTATAGGGACAAATCAGTCCCTTTATATTTGGTGTGTTTTGATGGGGACCAAAACAATAAGTACAATGTGTATGCTAAATGTATCTGTTTTAAATCTTAATTAATTAAAAGTATCTCACAGAATAAAATATAGTAATTAATTTCAAATTTCTCCCATCATACAATTTAGTGACTAGGCATTAAATAGATATAGTGGATATGATATGACAAGCAAAAAAAAAGGAATCATAAATACAGATTGACCACTAGGCTATAATGATATATCAAGTAAAGTTTTTAGAGCAAAAGACAAAATATTTACAAGCCCAATGAAAAAATTTGCTTTTTAGTTGAGTTGAGAAAGTTTAAACATATTCGGTCCCAAGCTATTTTTTTCCCTGTGTTTTTGTCATTGGAACAATACCAGCTAATCTTTCTTTCATTTTAAAATATGAATATAGGCCATTCTGAACAGATGCTTGGTTTGTAAGCCATCTTACTATTCTCCTGAAACTTTAAAATTCTGAACTATTTCTAGATTTAGCCAAGAGTAAAATTTTATCAAGCTACCAATTTCAATATATTTTAAAATTATTTAACATATAAAACACAAATTCTAAAGTTCAAAGGATGCAAATATAATTTCTCTACAATTTCCCATTTTGTTCCATCCAGTTGACTCTATTAAAAAGCAAAAACAAAAACAAAAAAAAAACAGCAAAAATAAATATAAGTTCCCTATTAGGTGGAAAAGGTTAGTCTTCAGTTCACTTTTCTTTCTCCTCATTTAAGGCAAATATATAGATGATTTTTCCCTCAAGAATTCATTCCACAGATTCTACATTTCCTATTATTCTCTTTTACAGATTCCTTTCCCTACTCTGTCTACAGCAGCCTACCATCCCGATGCACATTCTGAGAATGGAATTTCTGTTTGAAAAAAATACACTCCAGAATATGAAAAATAAAAACCATACTTATCATTTAATCCATAATTACTTTTTAGTGAAGTCTCAGTGTTTGGCACAAAGCCTAATTTTGCAGAGACCTCTTGTTAAAATATTCAATGTTTTCATGAATCAGAGTTGTCACTGCAATTTTAATTCATTGGTTCTTTTATTCACTAAATATTTCTCCAGTGACTACCACATACCAGGCACTATTCTAGGAACTGGAAACACTTCAGTGAACAAATAAAAAAAGCAGGGGTAAGAGAAAGATACTATAAAGAAAATCAATAAGAAAATCATATAGGAGGTTAGGACAGGGGTTTTTAACTTTTTGTTCCATGGACCCCTTTGACAGTCAGCTGAAAACCACTGACCCCTTACTAAGTCCACACTATACTGTGTATTATTTAATAAATATATCACACCTGTACCATCAGGTCCCCACAAGAGTAATTTTTTTTTGAATTTCAATTCAAGCTCTCAGACCCCTAGTTAAGAACCCCGCTGTTAGGGGGTGATTAAGGCTGTGGAGAAAAATAAAGCAGTGTCCCTGCCAGGTCCAGTTTGTGAGCTACAAAACTACTAATTAACAGAGGGAGTTTCAAGGACTCTCCCACTCAACTAATATAAGTATACTAAATACTGAACTTAACACTAACCTAAATCCTTAAATTAAAAAAAAAATAAGAAAATGACTTTCATAAAGTTAACTAGAGTAATAACATTTCCACCTCTACTTGTTCTCTGAGGGCATGATTTGAGGGGAGAAAGAGACATCTTCATCTCTAATCCTGCTTCTATCTCTATTCTATTGATAGCTCTAAAAACTTGGACAATTGCTCTGCTTTTCCTCAATTTTAAAATGAGGATTCTAATTTAATAATATTATTGTGACCAATGTGGAAAGACATTAAAGAATAAATATTCATGATAGCAACTAAAAGAATCAAATATCTAGGAATAAATCTAAATAAGGATGTAAAGGATTTTTACACAGAAAACTACAAAACATTGCTTAAAGAAATCAAAGAAGACCTAAATAAATGGAAGGGCATTCCATGTTCATGAACTGGAACACTACATATTGTTAAGATGTCAGTCTAACCCAAAGCAATTTATAGATCCATTGCAATCTCAATCAAAATTCCAACAACATTCTTTGCAGAATTGGAAAAGCCAATCATCAAAGTTATATGGAAGGGTAAGGGGCCTCAATTAGCTAAAGCCATCTTGGAAAAGAAGAATGAAATTAGAGGACTTCCTGATCTTAAAACTTATTACAATGCCACAGTAATCAAAACAGCATAGTATAGTACAAAGACAGACATATATACCAAAGGAATCAAATTGAGAGCCTAGGAATCAACCCTCACATTTATGGCCAACTGATTTTTGAAGAGGGGTTAGAGATCACACAATTGAGAAAGAATAGTCTCCTCAACAAATGGTGCTGGGAAACTGGATCTCCGTTTGGGGAAAAAAAAAAAAAAAAGGTGTTCTAACTCACACCATACACAAAAATCAACTTGAAATGGATCAAAGACCTAAACATAAGAGTTAGAACTATTGAACTCCTAGAAGAAAATGTAGGGAAGCATCTCCAGGACCTTCAGTTAGGCAATGGAGTCTTAGACTTTACACCCAAAGCACAAGCAATAAAAGAAAAAAATACAGAAATGGGATCTCATCAAAATTAAAAACTTTTGCACCTGAAAGGACTTTACCATTTAAGTAAAATGACATCCATCCTATACAATGGGAGAAAATATTTGATATTATTAAACCACATACCAGTAAAGGTTTAATATCTAGAATATATAAAGAAATTCTTCAACTGGGAAAAAGACTTGAATAGACATCTCTCCAAAGAAGATATGTAAAAGGCCAGAAAGCAAATGAAAAGATGCTCAACATCATTAACCATCAGGGAAACGCAAATCCAAACAACAATGAAATACCATTTCATACCCATTAGAATGGCTGCTATTAAAAAAAAAAAAAGGAAAATAAGTTTTAGAGAGGATATGGAGAAATAGAAGACTCATTCATTGCTGCTAGCAATGTAAAATGGTGCAGCCACTGTGGAAAACAGTTTGGCAGTTCCTCAGAAAGCTAAGTAAAGAATTACCATATGACCCAGCAAACACAGTTCTAGGTATGTACCCAACAGAACTGAAAAGGGAATCGAGCATGTATTTTCACAACGATGTTCATAGCAGCATTATTTACAACTGCCAAAAGATGGAAGCAACCTAAGTGTCCATAAACTAGATAAACAAAATGCGGTATATAATACAATGGAATATAGTATTCAGCTACAAAAGGGAATGAAGTCCTGATAAATGCAACAACATGGATGAACCATGAAGACATCATGCTGAGTCAAGTAAGCCAGACACAAAAGGACAAAATTGTGTGATCTCACTGATCTGAAACAATTAGAATAAGCAAACTCATAGAATCAGAATCTAGAATATGGATAACCAGGGGATGGGTTAGGGATAGAGAATGGGAAGTTAAGGCTTAAAATGTCCAGGGCTCCTATTTGAAATGATGTAGATGTTTTGGTAATGAATGGTTATGATGGTAACACAATATTGTGAATGCAATTAGCAGCACTGAAATATGTATCTGAATATGATTAGAAGGGGAAATGTTAGATTGTATATATGGTAATAGAGTTAAAATTAAAATCCATGGAACTACACTACACAGTGAACCTTAAGTTAAACCACGGACTTCAGTTAATAGTACAATTATAAAAATGTGCTATCACCAATTGTAACAAATGTTCCACATCAGTGCAAGGTATCGGTGGTGGTGTGGGGTATGGGAATCCTGTATTTTAAGCATGTTTGTTCGATAAACACACAACTTCTTTAATAAGGAAAAAATTACTTAGTAAATAAATAAATACTAAGATATTTGGGGCTAAATATAATGTCTGGGATTGCTCTAGAATAATTCAGCAAAAGAATAAATGCATAAATGGGGGAGACACATAAAATAAAAGTTTGGCAAAATGTTAACTGCTGTAGTCGAGTGGTAAGTATATGAGAGTTCTTTATATTATTAGATCTCCTCTTTTTGTGTGTTTGAAAACGTCCATAATAAAGTATTTTAAAGGGAGTAAATCTGAAAACAAAGCTACTTCCTTTGTACAGGTTTTAGAATAAGTAAAAAAAGTGTATAGGAAAACCACGTTGGCACAAGGTGGATTTATTTATTTACTGAGTACCTATTAATCTTATAGAACAATGCTGGGTACTTTACATACCTTTTTCTAATGCACTTTAGCCTTAGAAAATAACTTTGCACTTTCCTCCAAGGATGAGATGATGTAAGGCAGAAAGGCACCCTTAAGCTGGCAGGCTCACTCAGTTCTTTTTGGAAGAAATTTTAGCAACACTTACTGAATGCTCAGAAACAATCGTGTGGTGGAACCCTACAAAGCTAACAAAATTTTCAGATGTTGCATCCTATAGATTATATTAAGAAACTTAAAAACTTACCAGATCAGTATCTGCCTTTTTATAGGTCAAAGCTTCAACTTTGGAATCCAGTTCTGCTTGTATTTGGTCTCTTCTTTTCATAACACCCTTCATATAAAAACACGAGGATAAAATAGGTTGTATTTAGTTTTACTAAACTTTTCTATAACAAAAATATATATTTTAGAATATAAATATTAGAATAGTTGAATTACTTGCTTAACCAGAATCAGTTGAATTTTTTTTCCTTTGCCTATTTAGGCAATTTGTGTTCTTTATTAGAATGTCATTACTTCTCCTCTGCAAGCTACCACCAGTCATTTGAGGCTTTTATAAAGCCTTAAATTTTTTTTTTAATTTTTAAAAGCTAAATTGAAAGCAAGTGTTGCAGGATTTTTTTTTTATAAATCCGTTATCCCAATTCACATTTTACCAGTTTAAGTACTATATGCACAATTTTTAGTGGAGTAGTCTAGCTAATACATAATTCTTCAAAAAAAGCAAAGAACAAAACAAATCATCAAACAAAAAAATTCAGAAGGACCACCAGAAACTTATTCTATAGTGTAAACTGGTTGCAGCTGAGAAGTTACCATGGCGCGGTCACCTGAAAATATCTACAATCAGTAACAGCCCTCTTACCCAAATACAAAGGGACATTAATCAAAACAGGCAATTTTGGGAAATTCGAAAATTGAAGTGCGTAGTCATATCTTAAGCATTTTAGTTCAAAATGTATAAATATTCATTAATTAGCCATGCTGTTGATGAGAAATCATGGCCTTTTCTTTGACTGATAGGAGTTCCATCTTGTTTTCTTGAATGAGCATGATTTCATATTTCAGTGTCTTTAAACTTAAAACATCCTTGTGAAGAAATCTGATCACAGAATCTATCTACATCTTTTATAATTGTTGCCAGTCTTTTACAGTGTCTTTCCCTTGATGACTTACTTTTCCCTCAAGACATTCTATTTCAACTTAATAGACATAAGGACTCTCTTTGTATTTGTGCTCATATTCAGCTGATTTTAACAATATTAATTAAGTAATGGCATTCTAATAAAGAACACAAATTGCCTAAATAGGCAAAGGAAAAAAAATTCAACTGATTCTGGTTAAGCAAGTAATTCAACTAGTGAAAGTGGAAATACAAGACATACAAGAGAAGGACATTACAAAATCCAGGCCTTTGGGCGTTTTACAGGAGAAGAGCAAAGTCATCAGTTACATGGAGGTCAGATAACACAGCTCTGCAGTATTTCAGTGAAAACTGAGAGACATGAAGGATAAAAAGGATCCTGAGGACCACCCAATCTAGGTTTATGTCTGGTGAAATCACTCTTTTTTTTTTTTTTTTTTTGGTTTGATTTTGGAATCACTTTTTTGTTGTTGTTGGAGAAGTTTCAGTGTAGCAGTTTGATATTGTTTATGAATTCCAAAAATAGATATTGGATTGTGTTTGTAAACTGGTCTGTTCCTCTGGGCATATCAGATTATACTAAATTCAGAGGTTTCACGTTTACCTGATTAAATTATGATTAGGGCTTTGATTGGGCCACATCAGTAGGACATTGAGAGAAAACTACCTGACAGAGGAGAGAGCTGGAGTTTTTCATGCTGGAGCCCAGGGAAGTAAATGCACAGAGAAGGGGAATACAGAGGAAGAGAGACAGTTCATTAGACAGGCTACTGCGGCCCCAGGAAGAGAGATGAGCCATTTGCCTGATAGTTTGCAGCTGCAGAGACCAGTGCCCTGAGCAGCTGGGCCCAGAGAGAAACAAGCCCTGGGGAAAGCTACGAGACTTATCCCAGCCTACAAGTAATACTGGAAGAAGCTAGGACCACAAACCCTAAAGAGGAACGCTGAACCCTTGCAGAGACCAGCAGCTATCTTGCTCCAACACATGACAACAGACTTTGGTGAGGGAAGTAACTTACTCTTTATGGCCTGGTAACTGTAAGCTTCTATCCCAAATAAATACCCTTTAAAAAAGCCAACTGATTTCTGGTATTTTGCATCAGCACCCATTTGGCTGACTTATACATGTGGGTTAACATAGAATCACTTTTAAAACATTCAAAATAGATTAATATTTCTCCTATTTTCAAGGAAATCAATAGAAAAATTCAACTCAATATCACAAATTCCTTTGTATTTATTTCAGTATTTAGTAATTATTTACATTGGGAAAACCCTTCCTTTCTCTACTGTAATTTTAGTCTCATTTATTTAAGGTCTATTTCATAAATATGAAGAACTCTGCTTCATACAGGTAGAAATATTTAAGAGTTGCTTTAGAAGATAACTAGTGAAAAATATACAAATTTTATCATTTTGTCAAGGCATATATTTTTTTATCCTTTTAGATCAGACTGAAGAAAACATTCCAATACAAAACAGAACCAGGACACCAAACTATAACTATTGCTGATTGTACCCTAGATATTTGCAAAATCATACAAATGAAGACCAGCAAAATAATTCTTTCTGGTTGCTCTCATGATTTTTTCACACATTTAAAGTCACAAGATTTAAAAAGCTCTGATCAAAATTTCCATCTTGGCATGATAAAAGGCAAAACACAATCTCATTAAGGGGGGTAACCCATACTATTTTTAAAAATACAAGCCAGATTTTTCTGAAGACCCTCACAAGGAGGAGATGAATAATGAAGTAAAACCCAGGATGTAGTCAAGGAGACAAGGAAAAGACTCCACAGCAGTGAAACATCAGAGGCCTTAGGGAAGCAGGAAGGGTTTGTTTATAGGAAAACCCCAATAAAGCCAAGTAACAGCAGAAATCTGAACTATCCCACAAAGTCAAAGGAGGACCGAAACATGTGAGAGGTAAATCTATTATCCCAGCACCAAGACAGAAACAAGGTTTAAAAAAAAAATCCCTAGAAATCAAGATTACAGGAAAACAGAAACCAGACATGGCTCCAATTATAAACAGCAGGAATAGAATGGTCTATATCAGAATGCAAGTTGAATCCTCCCCCCCATCTCCACCCTAAAACACCAATGACCCAAGAGTATCCATTTGACAGTGCAAGGGACTGCAGGCAGAGGAGAATACTGGATGACAAACATTAGCTTTGCAGAAAGCATTGCTAAATCCCAAATATCTGGAAACTTGAACTTGAACTGAAGGACTCAAAAGAAAGAACTTTGATTTAAGAGGACTAAAAGACTTTTCAAATAGTGAAGCGAAAATACTTTAACTTAAGGACTTCCATTTGAGAAGCAACCTCAACAGAACAAACATCAAGATCCTACTCGAGAACTTTGTACATAATGGTACTCAATAAATTGATATACTACTTATTGGAAAAGAGAAAGCTCCTTCTTGAAAAGAAATCCCCAGAGCACTAAAATATTTTAAAAAGTAAAATAAAAAAGGTCAAAGAAACAAATCATTTTCCCAAGAAAATCTTGACTGAGGATCCTTTAAATCTATGTGTAATCTTATACATTATTTTTGTTGCTTTTGAGTATTCCAGTCTTTTATTAATGTTTTCTTCCATTCATCTATTCATTTACTCAGTGGCCAGATATTTAGCATCCATCTACATGCAAAGCATCCTGCTAGGATAGGAAGATAATGGTGAACAAGACAGAAACAGAAACTGCCTTTACAGAGCTTATAGTCAGATAAAAGTAAAAGTAGCTGTTCTTACCATTAACATTTCACTATAAAGCACATATTCATGGACAACAGGAAGCAGGGCTTCTGAGAGTCCATACATCCGTTTTTCAGTTGCCTTACAGCATTTATCAATGCTGCTGGCAACACCTTTTAGGGTGTCCACGATATCCTCTTCTGATGCCGACCACAGAATATGAATTGGGCCATATTCTTTCATTTCATCAAAATATTCTAAAAGAAAACATTTAATGGCTTCTTAATAACTTCTTCAATTTACAGAAGTTTTCAAAATCCCTAAATGATAGACAGTAAGAAAGGAACTTATTTCTCTCATTTTGCACATGTTCTTGCACATGAACTAAAGAAAATGGATGTCATTTATCCTTAAATGGACTGGTTGTACTGATTTGTCTTTGAATTACTAACGTCCAGGTATAATCAATGACAGCATCCCTTTTCAAAGGTGTTCTGGTTTGGAAGATGAATTATTATGATCAGCATACCTATAATGAACTTTTTAATGAGCACTACAGAGTTTTGGAATTACAAGTCTGACTCCTGCTATACATCTCTAGGCTCAAAATTACTAGGATAAGAACTATGCATAACCCTATAGATAAGAATTTAATGAGCATTATAGGCTCTCAGATCAATATAAACATCAATTTTCTTAACTGAACAAAAAATTGTGAACTGTACTATGTTCCTTTTTTTTCTTTTTTATGTCATCAAAGAGAGCATGAACTAGGCATTAGCAAACTACAGCCCATGGGACAAATGATGTCACATCTGTTTCTGTAAATAATTTTATTAGCACACAGCCCATTCATTTACTATAATCCATAACTACTTTCCCAAGACAAGAGCAGAATCAAGGAATATGATGTGTATGGATAAGCACAGGCTTTAGAACTTCTATCTATATCCTGTTCTCCAAGGATGAAGTCCCAGGTTTCAGTTGGGTAAATGAGAAAGAGAGGCTTGGACATCTGGCATTTCCTGGCCTGACAAGCTGACACCCCTTTATAGGCTGGGACGCAAAAGGCTATGTATTCTATCTCTACGTGGCACACACAAGCCTTGTCAACAATGAAACCAGAGAATTGCTCCTCTGTGAATAAGCATGTAGAGACTGCTATGATCTCTTGAGCATGCATCTTGTAATTCTTACCCTTAGGAGTTAATCACAACCACGCCATTTCTTTTTATTAAAGTCCAACTCATTAAGAGTATCTTTATATTGAATTTTTCTCCTGTACTGTAGAACCACATCCCTAACTGCCTTCTACATAACTATAACTGGATGTCTCATGGGCAAAATTTGTCTTCTTTCTCCCTCTTCTCTTGCATGTCTTATTTAATGGTAATCACTATTCGTCCAAGCAAAAATTACGGTGGTTGTCCTAGACTCAATTCTGCACAGAGCCAGTCAATCACCCATTCCAGCATTTTGAAATCTTCATCTATCTGGCTATCTATCTTTACTTCCACTGCCATCAACCTCTCTTACCTGCACTACTGCAAGGGACTCTTAACTATTCTCCTTCTTTCCATTCTTGTCAAAGTATATAACACTGAGGCTTCTGAGTGAATTAGAAAGTCCTTTCTGATCAGTGCCCTACTTGCCTCTCCAGATTCAACTACTGAGATTCTCCCCCATATATATTTTCCCTCCTTCCCTCCTACATGGGAAGTCCCAGGTTTCATTCCCGATACCTCCTAAAAAAAAACACAAACAAATGAAAAGGCCAACTCAGGGGAGGTGATGTGGCTCAGTGGTTGAGCACAGGCTTCCCACATGTGAGGTCCGGGCTTCAATCCCGGGCCCCAGTACCTAAAATACAAAAAAAAAAAAAAAATAGAAATATTAGATACCACCTAATGGAGATATTAGATTTAATGACCTCTAGAGTCCTCCCAAACTCTACCCTCCTGAGTCTAGAACTATCTTTCATTTACTTATTTTTTTCTTTGAGGTACCAGGCCAGGGATTGACCCCAGGACCTCGTATGCGAGAAGCCAGCACTCAACCACTGAGCCACATTGGCTCCCTATCTTTTATTTTAATTAATTACTACACTAAACTAATATTTCTAGAAAAGAAAATTTTCTGTCTCATTTCATCTCTCAACTTGTGTGTTGTCAATGTGTATCATTACACTTGTAAAATTTATTTTTACATACAGAGCTTCCCTAAAATTCTAAACTGTACTTACATAGTGCTCAGATCACATGTCTATGCAAAGACTGAATGAGTTGTGCATAATCCAGATAAATAGATTAACTATCTATCAATATGCCTGTGTTTACCCAACTAGACTGTCATTTAAAGGACAGGTACCATCTTTTTCCTTCTTTAATTTCCAGCACAGAGAATTAACACTTTATGTGGTCAATACAATTTTACTGAATAAATTGGGCATCACAATGCAAAATAAAATTTAAAAAATAAATGAATACAAAAAAATCAAAAGAGAAATAGTAGTTACTATCCCCAGATTCTTTGTAATTTGAATATGAACAAACTGACCTATATAACTAAGAGTGACTATTTCTCAAAGCTACCAAAGAAAATATCACATCATTCTGATGGGAATCTTGGTTTCACATATTAAAGACAAAGAGCCCCTCAAGTTTAGGTCAGTGACATCCACTCCTTGAAAAATACAAGCTCAAATTTATAAAGCCTATCCCAAAATTCAGTTTTCCTTCTGAACAGTTTATAAATATTAGAGTCTAGCAAAGATTTTAAAACTTCCCTTTTACCAGTCAATATGAAGCATACTGATAATCTATACATCTCTTAAGTGTCAAGAGTCTCCACATGCCTCTTTGAATTGCTATACTACCTAACTATGCATGAAGAATCTACTTTTAGAATTAGAATCACTCAACCAATATATAAACTATATTCCATTCACTAAGTAGAAAAGAAAGGCAGAAAAAAAGGCAAAGTAGAGTCAGCTATACCAATTCTTTCTATATCTCTTTTAAAAACCAATTGGTTCTTGATAAAGCAAATTTTTCTACCACCATCTGAAATCTTATGTATATTCATTTTTTTCAACTATTGAACACATTTCAACTGAGCACTTACTATGGGCTAGGTGTTTTCTAGATAATAGAAATAAAATAAATCTTCTCCCTGCTTGTCCTCATGAACCTTACAGTCTAGCGGGGAACACAGACAATAAACAAATAAGCACCAGTAGGGACTTCTGCTTGTCGTCAAGTAATTTCTCAATTCTAATTCCAACCAATTATTGCAGGTGATGTGCCACACTAATGAAGAATGTATATGTGGGAGGTTGTGGGAAGTGTGGGAGGTGGGGCATATGGGTACCCCTAAAATTTTTATGTAATTAATGTATCTTTTAAAAAAATTAATTAATAAAAAAATAACAATAAAAAAATTCCAACCAACATATATTAGGAATTATTTGCTCAACCAGCCATCTGTTTTTAATGTGAATGTGAGGTAAATGCAAAATAAGGCCTTTAGGGAGGGGATGAAATTCAGGGGTTGAACACCTGTTTCCCATGTACGAGATCCTGGGTTCAATCCCCAGTACCTCCTAAAAAAGTAAAAATAAAATAAAACATGGCATTTATGTTAAATGCAAAATATAGCCCCTTACAATTATAGAAAAATAATTGTGGAATAAAATCTAACCTATAAACTAGAAATAACAAAAAAATAGGAAAAGGAAATGATGATAGAAAATACTAGAAGAAAACTATTTTCTAAAATATAAATCCATCTGCTATGCATAGACAAGTCTAGTACAGAGTGATAGTTCCAAAAAAAGTCCCTAGAAAATATGGAAACCCTGTTTCCTGAAATATCACTTATGTGGTTTTCAGATACAGTCCATGTTGAACATATGATACCAACCTCATTGACACCAAGTACTCCCAAAACCATCATAAGCTCAGGGCTTGTTTTACCAATAGACTCTATAAATGGAAACTAGAACATCTAGTAATTGATTAAGCAGTTGAGGACTGCCCAAAACTATCTTCATAATGGTTTAGGAATTAGAAATTTTCACAACATGGCTTGGCATAAACCCCACTTTGAAGGTGAAATTCTAACTTAATGTGGCCATACTCCAGCAAATATGATCATCCATCAGAAAATGAACAACTTTGAAACCACATATCAGTGATTCTACATACCCTTTTCTTCCTTGTAAATTCTCTGTGATATTTTATCTATCAAATTTATTTTCTGGCTAAATGTTTCAATAAAATTATGCATATCCGTGAACTCCTCTGGGCGGTTTTTAACTCCTCTCATTGAGGATGCAACAGCTCTGACTGTTTGCCCCATCCGACTTAGCAATCCAGGCCCTTGCTTCTTGTGAGAAGATAGTTCCTAGAAACAAAACATGAAATATTTTTAGTGAAGCTAGCAACAATATTACAAGATTCAATAATAAAAATAACCTAATTAGAAGAAGAAAACAAAGATAATAAAAATGGTTCATAGGGGCCGGCTCGATAGCCCAGTGGATAGGGCGCCGGCATACCACATGGGAGGCCCTGGGTTCGATTCCTCGGGACCTCTCCTAGCGGGCAGACCACCTTGAGAATGGCAAGCCGCCACGGGCGGGCCGGAGCCGCCGTGGGCAGGGCAAGAAGCTGCCACGGACATGGCAAGAGCCGCCACGGGCAGGGCAGGTCGCCTGCGGATGGAGCGCAGCCAGCCACCCGCGAACTGAAAGCCGCCCGTGAACAGACGCAGAGACCGCCCACAAGCGGGGAAAGCCGCGCCTGCGCAGTGACCACTCTCGTCGCGTCGCCGCAGCGGGGAGAAGGGGAGATATGTAATAAAATAAATAAATCTTTAAAAAAAAAATGGTTCATAGATGTCTTTTTGTAATAGCATGGTATAGAACTGTTTTAATGTTAGTTTGAAGGGGATGAGTTTTATTAGGGTAGTTCCTCTTCTAAGTCTCAGTCTCCTTGATAATATTCCCTTTCAAAGTACTAGTGTAAAACATGTACACCGTCTTTCCTCAGAGCATAAATCTTTAAAAGAACAGGGTTTAATGGAGCAAATAGTGCTCAAGGAGATACTAGAGAAGATAAGAAGATGACATGATATGCAATCTATATTTTATAACAGAATTTAATAGAAAAATGATTGAGAGATTTCTCAGGGCCTAAAAAGAGAAAAAGGAAAACTTCTTTAATTCTTTACTTATAATAATAGCTAGCATATAGTAAGACCCTAATATGTTCTAGACATTATATGTGCATTGAGATAATAATCCTCTATTATTATTATCTTCATTTTCCAGAAGAAAATAGAGGCATAGAAAGTTTAAGAAACTTTAGCTCAAGTTCCAAGAGGAACTAAGTGGTGGAAAAAGGATTGGAACCCTGGCAGGCTGACTCCAGAGGCTTCACTGTTAACCATTAACCTGCATTGCCTCCTTAAAGTCATTAGAAGAGTTTGTAAATAGATACCACATGACCATAGCTCTTCAACCTACTCACCGAAGTAGGGTAAATTGTGACACCACTTCCACTGGCTGGTTGTCTGTAGAGAAAGACTTTTAATAAAATATGTAACTAGCTCTTTTATAGTCCAACATATGAGGGACAGCTACAAATTTGCAAATTAGATCAAATGCTATAGAAGGATACATTCTGAAGGGATACACAAGTATCCCTTCAGAAGTATGGTAGCATTTGGGGGAAAAAAAAAAAGAGAACACGGGGTTTGACAATGACCATAGCATTTGCTGAACATAGTTTTGGATCAAATAGAAGTTGAAAAATAACACACAAGAAAAAACCTAATATACAGAAAATAATATTATGTATTACTAAACCAAATATTAAATAACATATAGTTCATCTTTCTCCAGATTTTACTTCCTAAAGATAGTACAGAAATATAAAGTAAGCATGCTTATTTCCAAGTCCGTATGATTTTGTGTGCAGACAATAACAGATTTCATCCTTGACCAGACAACCCCACCAGCCAGGAGTACTGTGGCACCATTGGACAGAGTAAACATCATCAAAGACAGCATAAATCACAACTGGCAAGCTGTTACTGTAACTGTTGACTAGAGAGACTGTTTCTTACAGCTTCTAAGGTCTGGAGTCAGGCCACAAACTCATTTCACATAAGCCACAAAGGGCTTACAGACAGCAAGACTATTTGCCAAGATTGAGATGAATCGCTTTTTAGCTTCTACCACTTTGGTGAAACCTGAGAGATATAAAACTCAATACCAGTCAGTAATTGTTTAATATTGACTCTTATTCTATCCATTATCTTTCTTACTGAGCTATAACTTCATAGGAAAAAAGAAAAAAGAGAGAGAAACATCTAAGTTTTCTGTACTAGAAATTAGACCTTCCACATTAGGTAACTGAAGGAAAAGTAAGAAGATTGTATTCTCTCTCCCTCTTTGTCGCTCTCTCCCTCTCCCTTTCTCCCTCTGTCTATTCATTCATTTAATAAAGACTGATATAATTTGAAAGGCCCTGGCCAATTCTTATTCAAAACAATATCAATAAAAGAAATATATTTGTATATGTTCAGTATTGGCTATATATACAGGGAGCACAGTGATGTCAAAAAATATTCATCTAAGCAAGAGAACTACGAGTATTTGCATATGGGGAAGATATGAGATTTCCGTAATGTTTACTCTCAGAATTTACTTAGAGAGCTGTTTAAAAGAACATTCTTTTTCAATTAAGAAATCCATCTTAATTGAAAGACACTACTGCCTGAAAAAGCATTCAACCAACTATATACATAAAATACTAAAGGATTATATGAATATAAATCAAAATTCTTTACCCAAGCTTGTGCAGTAAGAAAAACTTTGAAGTCTTCATTAAATGTTAAAGTTGGGTGATCAGCAATTCGGTTCAAAAATTTATGCAGTGCTTTCCTGCGTGTCTCAATGAAGTCATCATTAAAGCGTTCTACCATGCCTTTCACTATAAACTTTTCTGGCAATGGCTGAGGGAAAAAAAAAAAAAGGCATCTGAGAATTATGCTCAACAGGTTTACAAGCAATTCCACACCCTATTTCCTTTTTGGAAGATTATTTGAAAATATCATTTCTTATAAAAATACTTTTTTAAGGTGCTAGGACAAAAACTTAGAAATAATAACATATAATAATATTTTAAAAGTCTGTACATACACTGAAACAGGAACAAATGTTTCTAAGATAAAGGAATTACACTGAATTCATATGTCTGAAATTAGTTTTTAGACATTCTGAAGATTCACAAGACAAAATGGCAGCTATTCTATAAAAAATGTATAAGCTTACTGGAATAATCAGGGTAGGATGTGCTTCTTCAAGTTTTCCCTTCAACCAAAGGAAGTCTTGGTAACGTCTTCTAACTTCAAATTCACTGGAGTCAAATTCCCCACGAGATGTCTGGAGAAAGTAAGGAAAAACAACACATGCAATATAAGACAGAAGACATTTGCCTAATGTTATTTTAGACATTCTGAAATAAATGGGTCTCTAAGAAAAATTAATAAACCCTCATTATTCAGTGTTTGTCAGCCTGTACATTTTTTTGCAGTCATCTACCCATGTAGCAGATGAAACGAAGCAAACTTTTCAGTATTTCCAGAAAGAAAGCAAACAACATGCTCAAATTTAAAATCCAAACTGAAAAGTCTGTCATACAACAGCCATCTGCCTTCCACAAGATTTTAACTTCTATCATCTCTGCCATGACTTTCTCACTAACAAGGAAGTGTGTTCTGAATTTAGGTTTCAAATACATTTCTTTTCTCAAAATGATTAGAATTCAGAATTTGAGGAAAGTCCTATTTTTATAATTTGGAAAATAACCTGAGCGTAAGTGAGAAAAATATTTTCCTGGAATTTGCTCAAATAAATTGCTCTGCTAAAATCTGATATTCATAAATGAAAATTCTAACATTTTACAGAGTGATTTTACCATGGTTTTAAAAATGTTATTACTGGATATTTTATGTGAAAAGAAAATCTCCCTGTCATTTCTCAAGGAATTTTATTTAGAGGTGTATGCCTAAACTCCTAAAAATTAAGCAAATGCATTAAAATATATATTCTCAACAAACCAAAAATCTATGCCAACACGTATGGCAAAAAGAAAACATGGGGGCAATTTCAACCTCACTTCTATTGCTTGAATCCCAGGCCAAATACAAAAGCATGTATTATCAAATGCACACTAACTTCTCACAAGAAAACACATTACTCCTACCAATATCCTATTTACCTGAACATTTGCAAATTAAAATTACACATAATAATATGATGTTTGAGATTTTCCTGGAAGAGTAATGATAGAATAACATGTTACATATATATTTTATACTCGCCTGAAATATCACGTACACAGATGGGCACAATTGTAAAATTAAGCTGTTCAAGTCATAAGATGCTTTTTTTAAAAAAAGATTTGTTTTATTTCTCCCGGCCTTGCTGTTCTGTGCTCGCTGTCTGCTCTCTGTCTGTTTGCTGTGTGCTCTGTGTCTGCTCGTCTTCTTTAGGAGGCACTGGACACAATGAGCAGACACAGCGAGCAGACAACGAGCAGAGAGATGAGGGAGCCATCTCGGGGGGCAGGGGGAGAACACATTCATTCAAAAAACACCAACATTTTATCAAGTGCAAAAAGTTATTCTAAAGGATTTAGAGAATGTTTTTGAGAGAAAATGAATCCTAGTAGTCAATTAAGCTAATCAGGGACACACTTTCATCCCTACTTGCATGTAGCAGGCACCTAAGGGTATGTCTTCACCAAAAAGATGTGGGAGGAAAGTCACTTGTTAAGTGACTTAGTTCTTGCTTCTATATGTATTAAAGGAGGTACATCTCTAATCCTCTAATCTCCAAAAGAGAAGGCAGTCTCCTTAGATATTCTAACTTGGAAATAAAGGGTAATTTCCCATAAAGGGAACAGATGCCAGGACCATGGTTTCCCTTATACAATTTATTTATAGTTGAGTCATTCTTAAGTATTCCTAAGTAGTAGACTGTAAACGTACATATGTCTCTCTCTCTCTCTACATACATACATATATATATATATGCATTTACTCTTATAGTCTTTGTGTCCATGAATACACATATTTATAAAACTAAAACTTCCACAGCGAGGCCACCACTGAATATCCAAATTAGATGAGGTACCCCCACTATACATGCTCATAATATCCTTCATAGCATTTACACCTGTTATTAAGTAACTAAGCATGTAATTAATTGTTTAATCTCCATCACTCCCCCTAGATTGAAGGTCCATTAAGGCAGAAGATATGTCCATCTCGATCACTGATGTATTCTCAATACACAAGAGCATGGTAGCTGAGACATAATTGGTGCTCAATAAGCTATTCTGAATAAATGATGATAAATAACAAGGATTATATTTTCATAAGATAATTTTAATCTACTAAACGTTTTTATATATTTGTATCCGTAATGCATATTTCAGTATATATAGGTATAGTCTATATACTAGGATGTAGTCAAAGTAATGAGAAGTAGAACAAGGGAATTTAGTTTGTAACATGTAAACTAAAATACAGTTGCTATAAACATATACAGACATTCAAAAATATAATAGCAAAATTGTCCAGTATGAAAGTAAACTCTCTGGGTTTAAATCTCAGCTCAGTCAAGTACTATGTTGTGTAACCTTTGGCAAGTTACTGAGTTTCAGTGCCCTCATTCATAAAACGGGGAAGGGAGAAGCAATCATAATATCTACCTTACAAAATTGCTGAGCTTAAATGAGTTAATATGTATAAAGCATTAGAATAGTGCATGGCACACAATAAACGTTAGCTAGTTTTATACATTTTATTATTATTATTATTATTACTACTACTACTACTACAACAAGAGCAGTTGATTTAAAATATGATGTAAATATGGATAACTAAGACTTGTAGGTCTATGATCAGAATGAAATCTATTTAATGGCTTACGAGTATCTTTCTGAAAGAAACAAATGATGGGAAAATATTTCAATTTCACAAATTCTTTGCTATGAGGGACAATGATAGTGACAGTTTAGAATTATACCAGCAATTAGGAGAAACTTGGCTCTATTTTTACCAGTATACGTGTACAAACACTTTTAATTTCCACAAAGACTCTATTAGGGTAGTTCTGTTACAAATGAGGCAACTAAAGCATTAAGAAGTTAATTAAATGCCAGGATACATTGCCAAAAAGGGGAAGAATAAAGATTCAACCCCACAACCTCTTTTTTTTTTTTTTTTTTAAAGATTT